>JAHHZJ010000889.1:0-93717 GCA_021437245.1 Aegilops speltoides
TATATGTGGGCGATATCTCCTCTATAGAGGACAAGAAATTTTAGGGCAATCAGCAAAAAGCGCACGAGAAAATGAAGTACTTTAAGGACTGCCATAGAATGGAGAGATGTTCACTAAAACGGTCATAATTTTGTCATTCGGAGTCCGTGTCGGACCCACAAGTACTCAAACAGCTCGCGGCGAGTGCGCGAATCAAGAAAATACTCCCCGCATGCGCGAGGAGGCCCGGAGTGCCCTCAAATACGGAGCTAAGCAGGAGTTTTTGGGCCTGAAAGTCAAAGAACATCATTCGTCGCTGTTTTTCACACAAGTTTCTGAACCCATTGGCATTTCCTTTTGAAGGAAATTCGAGAGACTACGTTACTTATAGATATTAGCCCCCTTGGTAGGGACAAACGTACCTTCTGCAGATGCTCTATGATCAAGGCAATCTCATTTGGCCGTAAATTGAAGAAAATCCAGTGCTATATGCCTTATTCTCTTGTTTTCGCGGATGGCATGTCTGTAACTCACGCTGCGTGAAAGCCAAGAACAAAAGGGAATTCTGCATCGGTCAATATATATGTGGAAGCGATATCTCCTCTATAGAGGAGATGAAATTTTAGGGCAATCAGGCAAAAAGCGCATGAGAAAATGAAGTACTTTCAAGGACTGCCATAGAATGGAGAGTTGTTCACTAAAACGGTCATAATTTTGTCATTCGGAGTCCGTGTCGAACCCACAAGTACTCAAAGTACCACAAGTAGCGCGAATCTGAAAATACTCGCTTGCGCCAGAGGCCGAGTGCCCTCAAATACGGCCTTAAGTAGGACTTTTCGGCCCTGGAAGTCAAAGAACATCATTCGTCGCTCTTTTTCCGACAAGTTTCTGAATCCATTGGCACTACCTTTTGAAGGAAATACGAGAGATTATGTTACTTATAGACATTAGACCCCCGGGTAGGGACATACATACCTTTCTGCAGATGCTCTATGATTCGGGCAATCTCATTTGGCCGTAAATTGAAGAAAATCCAGCGGCTATATGCCTTATTCTCCTTGTTTTTGTCGGATGGCATGCTGTAACTCACGCGCGTGAAAGCCAAGAACAAAAGGGCATTCCTGGCATGGGTCAATATATATGTGGAATCGATATCTCCTCTATAGAGGACAAGAAATTTTGTGGCAATCAGGAAAAAAGCGCACGAGAAAATGAAGTACTTTCAAGGACTGCCATAGAATGGAGAGATGCTCACTAAAACGGTCATAATTTTGTCATTCGGAGTCCGTGTCAGGCCCACAAGTACTCAAATGGCTCGCGGCAAGAGCGCGAATCCATAAAATACTCCCCGCTTGCGCCAGGAGGCCTGGAGTACCCTCAAATACGGCCTTAAGCAGGACTTTTTGGCACTGAATGTCAAAGAACATCAGTCATCTCTGTTTTTCAGACAAGTTTCTGAACCCATTGGCACTTCCTTTTGAAGGAAATACGAGAGATTATGTCACTTATAGACCTTAGCCCCCCTGGTAGGGACATACGTACGTTTTTGCAGAAGCTGTATGATCCGGGCAATCTCATTTGGCCGTAAATTGAAGAAAATCCAGCGGCTATATGCCTTATTCTCCTTGTTTTCGCCGGATGGCATGCTGTAACTCATGCGCGTGAAAGCCAAGAACAAAAGGGCATTCCTGGCATCGGTCAATATATATATGTGGAAACGATATCTTCTCTATAGAGGACAAGAAATTTTGGTGCAATCAGGCAAAAAGCGCACGAGAAAATGAAGTACTTTCAAAGACTGCCATAGAATGGAGAGATGTTCACTAAAACGGTCATAATTTTGTCATTCGGAGTCCGTGTCGGGCCGACAAGTGCTCAAACAGCTCCCAACGAGCGCGTGAATCCAAAAAATACTCCCCACTTGCGCCAGGAGGCCCAGAGTACCCTCAAATACGGCCTTAAGTAGGACTTTTTGGCCCTGAAAGTCAAAGAACATCATTCGTCATTTTTTCGGACAAGTTTCGAACCCATTGGCACTTCCTTTTGAAGGAAATTCGAGAGATTATGTTGCTTATAGACATTAGCCCCCTGGTAGGGACAAACTTACCTTTCTGCAGATGCTCTATGATTCGGGCAATCTCATTTGGCCGTAAATTGAAGAAAATCCCACGGTTATATGCTTTATTCTCCTTGTTTTCGCCGGATGGCATGCTGTAACTCACGCGCGTGAAAGCCAAGAACAAAAGGGCATTCCTGGCATCAGTTAATATATATGTGGAAACGATATCTCCACTATAGAGGACAAGAAATTTTGGGGCAATTAGGCAAAAAGTGCACGAGAAAATGAAGTACTTTCAAGGACTGCCATAGAATGGAGAGATGTTCACTAAAACGGTCATAATTTCGTCATTCGGAGTCCGTGTCGGGCCGACAACTACTCAAACAGCTCCCAACGAGCGCGCGAATCCAAAAAATGCTCTCCGCTTGCACCAGGAGGCCCAGAGTACTCTCAAATACGGCCTTAATCAGGACTTTTTGGCCCTGAAAGTCAAAGAACATCATTCGTCGCTGTTTTTCAGACAAGTTTCTGAACCCATTGGCACTTCCTTTTGAAGGAAATACGAGAGATTATGTTACTTATAGACATTAGCCCCGCTGGTAGGGACATACGTACCTTTCTGCAGATGCTCTATGATCCGGGCAATCTCATTTGGCCGTAAATTGAAGAAAATCCAGCGGTTATATGCCTTATTCTCCTTGTTTTCGCCGGATGGCATCTTTGTAACTCACGCGTGAAAGCCAAGAATAAAGGGCATTCCTAGCATCGGTGAATTTATATGTGGAAGCAATATCTCCACTATAGAGGAAAAGAAATTTTGGCGCAATCAGGCACAAAGCGCACGAGAAAATGAAGTACTTTCAAGGACTGCCATAGAATGGTGAGATGTTCACTAAAACGGTCATAATTTTGTCATTCGGAGTCCGTGTCGGACCCACAAGTACTCAAACAGTTCGCGGCGAGTGCGCGAATCCAGAAATACTCCCCGCTTGCGCCAGGAGGCCTAGAGTACCCTCAAATATGGCCTTGAGCAGGACTTTTTGGCCCTGAAAGTCAAAGAACATCATTTGTCGCTATTTTTCAGACAACTTTCTTAACCCATTGGCACTTCCTTTTGAAGGAAATTTGAGAGATTATGTTGCTTATAGACATTAGCCCCCCTGGTAGGGACAAACGTACCTTTCTGCAGATGCTCTATGATCCGGGCAATCTCATTTGGCCGTAAATTGAAGAAAATCCAGCGGCTATATGCCTTATTCTCCTTGTTTTTGCCGGATGGCATGTTGTAACTCACGCGCGTGAAAGCCAAGAACAAAAGGGCATTCCCGGCATTGATCAATATATATGTGGAAATGATATCTCCTCTATAGAGAATAAGAAATTTTGGGGCAATCAGGCAAAAAGCGCACGAGAAAATGAAGTACTTTCAAGGACTGCCATAGAATGGAGAGATGTTCATTAAAGCGGTCATAATTTTGTCATTCGGAGTCCGTGTCAGACCCAAAAGTACTCAAACAGCTCGCGGCGAGCGCGCGAATCCAGAAAATACACCCCGCTTGCGCTAGGAGGCCCGGAGTGCCCTCAAATACGGCCTTAAGCAGGACTTTTTGGCCCTGAAAGTCAAAGAACATCATTCGTCGCTGTTTTTCAGACAAGTTTCTGAACCCATTGGCCCTTCTTTTTGAAGGAAATTCGAGAGATTATGTTGCTTATAGACATTAGCCCACCTGGTAGGGACATACGTACCTTTCTGCAGATGCTCTATGATCCGGGCAATCTCATTTGGCCGTAAATTGAAGAAAATCCAGCGGCTATATGCCTTATTCTCCTTGTTTTCGCCGGATGGCATGCTGTAACTCACGCGCGTGAAAGCCAAGAATAGAAGGGCGTTCCTAGCATTGGTGAATTTATATGTGGAAGTGATATCTCCTCTATAGAGGACAAGAAATTTTGGGGCAATCAGGCAAAAAGCGCACGAGAAAATGAAGTACTTTCAAGGACTGCCATAGAATGGAGAGATGTTCACTAAAACGGTCATAATTTTGTCATTCGGAGTCCGTGTCGGGCCGACAAGTACTCAAACAGCTCCCAACGAGCGCGTGAATCCAAAAAATACTCCCCACTTGCGCCAGGAGGCCCAGAGTACCCTCAAATACGGCCTTAATCAGGACTTTTTGGCCCTAAAAGTCAAAGAACATCATTAAATCGCTATTTTTTGAGACAAGTTTCTGAACCCATTGGCACTTCCTTTTGAAGGAAATACGAGAGATTATGTTACTTATAGACATTAGACCCCCTGGTAGGGACATACGTACCTTTCTGCAGATGCTCTATGATCCGGGCAATCTCATTTGGCCGTAAATTAAAGAAAATCCAGGGGTTATATGCCTTATTCTCCTTGTTTTCACGGATGGCATGTCAGTAACTCACGCGCTGCGTGAAAGCCAAGAATAAAAGGGCATTCTAGCATCGGTGAATTTAAATGTGGAAGCAATATCTTCACTATAGAGGACAAGAAATTTTGGGCAATCAGGGCAAAGCGCACGAGAAAATGAAGTACTTTCAAGGGCGCCATAGAATGGTGAGATGTTCACTAAAACGGTCATAATTTTGTCATTGAGTCCGTGTCGGACCCACAAGTACTCAAACAGCTCATGGCGAAATGAATCAAGAAAATACTCCACGCATGCTCGAGAAGGCCCGGAGTGCCCTCAAACACGGAGTTAAGCGGGACTTTTGGGCCCGAAAGTCAAAGAACATCATTCGTCATTGTTTTCGGACAAGTTTCGAACCCATTGGCACTTTCTTTTGAAGGAAATTCGAGAGATTATGTTACTTATAGATATTAGCCCCTTGGTAGGGACAAACGTACCTTCTCGCAGATGCTCTATGATCAAGGCAATCTCATTTGGCCGTAAATTGAAGAAAATCCATGACTATATGCCTTATTCTCCTTGTTTTCGCCGGATGGCATGCTGTAACTCACGCGCGTGAAAGCCAAGAACAAAAGAGCATTCCTGGCATGGGTCAACATATATGTGGAAACGATATCTCCTCTATAGAGGACAAGAAATTTTGGGGCAATCAGGAAAAAAGCGCACGAGAAAATGAAGTACTTTCAAGGACTGCCATAGAATGGAGAGATGTTCACTAAAACGGTCATAATTTTGTCATTCGGAGTCCGTGTCAGGCCCACAAGTACTCAAATGGCTCGCGGCAAGCACGCAAATCCATAAAATACTCCCTGCTTGCGCCAGGAGGCCCAGAGTACCCTCAAATACGGCCTTAAGCAGGACTTTTTGGCACTGAAAGTCAAAGAACATCATTCATCGCTGTTTTTCAGACAAGTTTCTGAACCCATTGGCACTTCCTTTTGAAGGAAATACGAGAGATTATGTTACTTATAGACATTAGCCCCCCCTGGTAGGGACATACGTACGTTTCTGCAGAAGCTCTATGATCCGGGCAATCTCATTTGGTCGTAAATTGAAGAAAATCCAGCGGCTATATGCATTATTCTCCTTGTTTTCGCCGGATGGCATGCTGTAACTCACGCGCGTGAAAGCCAAGAACAAAATAGCATTCCTGGCATCGGTCAATATATATGTGGAAACGATATCTTCTCTATAGAGGACAACAAATTTTGGGGTAATCAGGCAAAAAGCGCATGAGAAAATGAAGTACTTTCAAAGACTCCCATAGAATCGAGAGATGTTCACTAAAACGGTCATAATTTTGTCATTCGGAGTCCGTGTCGGACCCAAAAGTACTCAAACAGCTCGCGGCGAGCGCGCGAATCCAGAAAATACACCCCGCTTGCGCTAGGAGGCCCGGAGTGCCCTCAAATACGGCCTTAAGCAGGACTTTTTGGCCCTGAAAGTCAAATAACATCATTCGTCGCTGTTTTTAAGACAAGTTTCTGAACCCATTGGCACTTCCTTTTGAAGGAAATTTGAGAGATTATGTTGCTTATCGACATTAGCCCCCCTGGTAGGGACAAACGTACCTTTCTGGAGATGCTCTATGATCTGGGCAATCTCATTTGGCCGTAATTTGAAGAAAATCCAGCGGCTATATGCCTTATTCCCCTTGTTTTCGCCGGATGCATGCTGTAACTCATGCGCGTGAAAGCCAAGAACAAAAGGGCATTCTGGCATCGGTCAATATATATGTGGAAACGATATCTCCTCTATAGAGGACAAGAAATTTTAGGCAATCGTGCAAAAAGCGACGAGAAAATGAAGTACTTTCAAAGACTGCCATAGAATGGAGAGATGTTCACTAAAACGGTCATAATTTTGTCATTCGGAGTCCGTGTCGGGCCGACAAGTACTCAAACAGCTCCCAACGAGCGCGTGAATCCAAAAAATACTCCCCACTTGCGCCAGGAGGCCCAGAGTACCCTCAAATACGGCCTTAATCAGGACTTTTTGGCCCTAAAAGTCAAAGAACATCATTCGTCGCTATTTTTCAGACAAGTTTCTGAACCCATTGGCACTTCCTTTTGAAGGAAATACGATAGATTATGTTACTTATAGACATTAGTCCCCGTGGTAGGGACATACGTACCTTTCTGCAGATGCTCTATGATCCGGGCAATCTCATTTGGCCGTAAATTAAAGAAAATCCAGCGGCTATATGCCTTATTCTCCTTGTTTTCGCCGGATGGCATGCTGTAACTCACGCGCGTGAAAGCCAAGAATAAAAGGGCATTCCTAGCATCGGTGAATTTATATGTGGAAGCAATATCTTCACTATAGAGGACAAGAAATTTTGGCGCAATCAGGCACAAAGCGCACGAGAAAATGAAGTACTTTCAAGGACTGCCATAGAATGGTGAGATGTTCACTAAAACGGTCATAATTTTGTCATTCGGAGTCCGTGTCGGACCCACAAGTACTCAAACAGCTCATGGTAGCGCTGAATCAAGAAAATACTCCACGCATGCGCGAGGATGCCCGAGTGCCCTCAAATACGGAGTTAAGCGGGACTTTTGGGCCCGAAAGTCAAAGAACATCATTCGTCATTGTTTTCGAGACAAGTTTCGAACCCATTGGCACTTCCTTTTGAAGGAAATTCGAGAGATTATGTTACTTATAGATATTAGCCCCTTGGTAGGGACAACGTACCTTCTGCAGATGCTATATGATCCGGCAATCTCATTTGGCCGTAAATTGAAGAAAATCCATGCTATATGCCTTATTCTCCTTGTTTTCGCGGATGGCATCTTTGTAACTCACGCGTGAAAGCCAAGAACAAAAGGGAATTCTTGGCATCGGTCAATATATATGTGAAACGATATCTCCTCTATAGAGGAGATGAAATTTTGGGGCAATCAGGCAAAAAGCGCATGAGAAAATGAAGTACTTTCAAGGACTGCCATAGAATGGAGAGATGTTCACTAAAACGGTCATAATTTTGTCATTCGGAGTCCCTATCGGACCCATAAGTACTCAAAGTACTTTCATGCGGGCTTGAATCCTGAAAATACTCCCAGCTTGCGCCAGGAGCCCCAGAGTGCCCTCAAATATGGCCTTAAGTAGGACTTTTCGGCCCTGGAAGTCAAAGAACATCATCGTCGCTCTTTTTCAGACAAGTTTCTGAATCCATTGGCACTTCCTTTTGAAGGAAATACGAGAGATTATGTTACTTATAGACATTAGACCCCCTGGTAGGGACATACGTACCTTTCTGCAGATGCTCTATGATCCGGGCAATATCATTTGGCCGTAAATTAAAGAAAATCCAGCGGCTATATGCCTTATTCTCCTTGTTTTCGCCGGAGGCATGCTGTAACTCACGCGCGTGAAAGCCAAGAACAAAATGGCATTTCTGGCATCGGTCAATATATATGTGGAAACGATATCTTCTCTATAGAGGACAACAAATTTTGGGGTAATCAGGCAAAAAGCGCACGAGAAAATGAAGTACTTTCAAAGGCGCCATAGAATGGAGAGATGTTCACTAAAACGGTCATAATTTTGTCATTGAGTCCGTGTCGGACCCAAAAGTACTCAAACAGCTCACGGCGAGCGTGAATCTAGAAAATACACCGCTTGCGCTAGGAGGCCCGGAGTGCCCTGGCACGGCCTTAAGCGGGACTTTTGGCCCCGAAAGTCAAAGAACATCATTAAATCATTGTTTTTAAGACAAGTTTCAACCCATTGGCACTTCCTTTTGAAGGAAATTTGAGAGATTATGTTGCTTATCGACATTAGCCCCCCTGGTAGGGACAAACGTACCTTTCTGCAGATGCTCTATGATGTGGGATATCTCATTTGGCCGTAATTTGAAGAAAATCCAGCGGCTATATGCCTCATTCCCCTTCTTTTCGCCGGATGGCATGTCGTAACTCATGCGCGTGAAAGCCAAGAACAAAAGGGCATTCCTGGCATCGGTCAATATATATGTGGAAACGATATCTCCTCTATAGAGGACAAGAAATTTTCGGGCAATCAGGCAAAAAGCGCACGAGAAAATGAAGTACTTTCAAAGACTGCCATAGAATGGAGAGATGTTCACTAAAACGGTCATAATTTTGTCATTCGGAGTCCGTGTCGGGCCGACAAGTACTCAACCAGCTCCCAACGAGCGCGTGAATCCAAAAAATACTCCCCACTTGCGCCAGGAGGCCCAGAGTACCCTCAAATACGGCCTTAATCAGGACTTTTTGGCCCTAAAAGTCAAAGAACATCATTCGTCGCTATTTTTCAGACAAGTTTCTGAACCCATTGGCACTTCCTTTTGAAGGAAATACGAGAGATTATGTTACTTGTAGACATTAGACCCCCTCGTAGGGACATACGTACCTTTCTGCAGATGCTCTATGATCCGGGCAATCTCATTTGGCCGTAAATTAAAGAAAATCCAACGGGTATATGCCTTATTCTCCTTGTTTTCGCCGGATGGCATGCTGTAACTCACGCGCGTGAAAGCCAAGAATAACAGGGCATTCCTAGCATCGGTGAATTTATATGTGGAAGCAATATCTTCACTATAGAGGACAAGAAATTTTGGCGCAATCAGGCACAAAGCGCACGAGAAAATGAAGTACTTTCAAGGACTGCCATAGAATGGTGAGATGTTCACTAAAACGGTCATAATTTTGTCATTCGGAGTCCGTGTCGGACCCACAAGTACTCAAACAGCTCGCGGCGAGCGCGAATCAAGAAAATACTCCACGCATGCGCGAGGAGGCCCGGAGTGCCCTCAAATACGGAGTTAAGCAGGACTTTTTGGGCCTGAAAGTCAAAGAACATCATTCGTCGCTGTTTTCAGACAAGTTTCTGAACCCATTGGCACTTCCTTTTGAAGGAAATTCGAGAGATTATGTTACTTATAGATATTAGCCCCCTTGGTAGGGACAAACGTACCTTTCTGCAGATGCTCTATGATCCGGGCAATCTCATTTGGCCGTAAATTGAAGAAAATCCAGTGCTATATGCCTTATTCTCCTTGTTTTTGCGGATGGCATCTTTGTAACTCACGCGCGTGAAAGCCAAGAACAAAAGGGAATTCTTGGCATCGGTCAATATATATGTGGAAACAGTATCTCCTCTATAGAGGAGATGAAATTTTGGGGCAATCAGGCAAAAAGCGCATGAGAAAATGAAGTACTTTCAAGGACTGCCATAGAATGGAGAGATGTTCACTAAAACGGTCATAATTTTGTCATTCGGAGTCCGTGTCGGACCCACAAGTACTCAAAGTACTCGCGGCGAGCGCGCGAATCCTGAAAATACTCCCCGCTTGCGCCAGGAGCCCCAGAGTGCCCTCAAATATGGCCTTAAGTAGGACTTTTCGGCCCTGGAAGTCAAAGAACATCATTCGTCGCTCTTTTTCAGACAAGTTTCTGAATCCATTGGCACTTCCTTTTGAAGGAAATACGAGAGATTATGTTACTTATAGACATTAGACCCCCTGGTAGGGACATACGTACCTTTCTGCAGATGCTCTATGATCCGGGCAATATCATTTGGCCGTAAATTAAAGAAAATCCATGACTATATGCCTTATTCTCCTTGTTTTCGCCGGAGGCATGCTGTAACTCACGCGCGTGAAAGCCAAGAACAAAATGGCATTCTGGCATCGGTCAATATATATGTGGAAACGATATCTTCTCTATAGAGGACAACAAATTTTGGGGTAATCAGGCAAAAAGCGCACGAGAAAATGAAGTACTTTCAAAGACTGCCATAGAATGGAGAGATGTTCACTAAAACGGTCATAATTTTGTCATTCGGAGTCCGTGTCGGACCCAAAAGTACTCAAACAGCTCACGGCGAGCGCGCGAATCCAGAAAATACACCCTGCTTGCGCTAGGAGGCCCGGAGTGCCCTCAATACGGCCTTAAGCAGGACTTTTTGGCCCTGAAAGTCAAAGAACATCATTCGTCGCTGTTTTTAAGACAAGTTTCTGAACCCATTGGCACTTCCTTTTGAAGGAAATTTGAGAGATTATGTTGCTTATCGACATTAGCCCCCCTGGTAGGGACAAACGTACCTTTCTGCAGATGCTCTATGATCTCGGCAATCTCATTTGGCGTAATTTGAAGAAAATCCATGCTATATGCCTTATTCTCTTGTTTTCGCGGATGGCATCTTTGTAACTCATGCGCGTGAAAGCCAAGAACAAAAGGGCATTCCTAGCATTGGTGAATTTATATGTGGAAGCGATATCTCCTCTATAGAGGACAAGAAATTTTGGGGCAATCAGGCAAAAAGCGCACGAGAAAATGAAGTACTTTCAAGGACTGCCATAGAATGGAGAGATGTTCACTAAAACGGTCATAATTTTGTCATTCGGAGTCCGTGTCGGACCCACAAGTACTCAAACAGCTCGCGGCGAGCGCGAATCAAGAAAATACTCCACGCATGCGCGAGGAGGCCCGAGTGCCCTCAAATACGGAGTTAAGCGGGACTTTTGGGCCCGAAAGTCAAAGAACATCATTCTTCGCTGTTTTTCGACAAGTTTCTAAACCCATTGGCACTTCCTTTTGAAGGAAATTGAGAGATTATGTTACTTATAGATATTAGCCCCTTGGTAGGGACAAACGTACCTTCTGCAGATGCTCTATGATCAAGGCAATCTCATTTGGCAGTAAATTGAAGAAAATCCAATGCTATATGCCTTATTCTCCTTGTTTTCGCGGATGGCATCTTTGTTACTCACGCGTGAAAGCCAAGAACAAAAGGAATTCTGGCATCGGTCAATATATATGTGGAACGGTATCTCCTCTATAGAGGAGATGAAATTTTGGGGCAATCAGCAAAAAGCGCATGAGAAAATGAAGTACTTTCAAGGGCGCCATAGAATGGAGAGATGTTCACTAAAACGGTCATAATTTTGTCATTCGAGTCCGTGTCGAACCCACAAGTACTCAAAGTACTTTCAGTGGCCTTGAATCCTAAAATACTCGCTTGCGCCAGAGCCCCGAGTGCCCTCAAATCGGCCTTAAGTAGGACTTTTCGCCCCGAAGTCAAAGAACATCATTTGTCGCTCTTTTTTCGACAAGTTTCAATCCATTGGCACTTCCTTTTGAAGGAAATCGAGAGATTATGTTACTTATAGACATTAGACCCCTGGTAGGGACATACGTACCTTCTGCAGATGCTCTATGATCCGGCGATCTCATTTGGTCGTAAATTGAAGAAAATCCAGCGACTATATGCCTTATTCTCCTTGTTTTGTCGGATGGCATCTTTGTAACTCACGCTGCGTGAAAGCCAAGAACAAAAGGGCATTCCTGGCATTGGTCAATATATATGTGGAAATGATATCTCCTCTATAGAGAATAAGAAATTTTGGGGCAATCAGGCAAAAAGCGCACGAGAAAATGAAGTACTTTCAATTACTGCCATAGAATGGAGAGATGTTCACTAAAACGGTCATAATTTTGTCATTCGGAGTTCGTGTCAGACCCACAAGTACTAAAACAGCTCGCGGCGAGCGCGTAAATCCAGAAAATACTCCCCGCTTGCGCCAGGAGGCCTAGAGTACCCTCAAATACGGCCTTAAGCAGGACTTTTTGGCCCTGAAAGTTAAAGAACACCATTCGTCGCTATTTTTCAGACAAGTTTCTGAACCCATTGGCCCTACTTTTTGAAGGAAATTCGAGAGATTATGTTGCTTATAGACATTAGCCCCCCTGGTAGGGACATACGTACCTTTCTGCAGATGCTCTATGATCCGGGCAATCTCATTTGGCCGTAAATTGAAGAAAATCTAGCGGCTATATGCCTTATTCTCCTTGTTTCAGCGGATGGCATCTTTGTAACTCACGCGCGTGAAAGCCAAGAATAAAAGGGCATTCCTAGCATTGGTGAATTTATATGTGGAAGCGATATCTCCTCTATAGAGGACAAGAAATTTTGGGGCAATCAGGCAAAAAGCGCACGAGAAAATGAAGTACTTTCAAGGACTGCCATAGAATGGAGAGATGTCCACTAAAACGGTCATAATTTTGTCATTCGGAGTCCGTGTCGGACCCACAAGTACTCAAACAGCTCGCGGCGAGCACGAATCAAGAAAATACTCCACGCATGCGCGAGGAGGCCCGGAGTGCCCTCAAATACGGAGTTAAGCAGGACTTTTTGGGCCTGAAAGTCAAAGAACATCATTCGTCGCTGTTTTTCAGACAAGTTTCTGAACCCATTGGCACTTCCTTTTGAAGGAAATTCGAGAGATTATGTTACTTATAGATATTAGCCCCTTGGTAGGGACAAACGTACCTTCTCGCAGATGCTCTATGATCAAGGCAATCTCATTTGGCGTAAATTGAAGAAAATCCAGTGCTATATGCCTTATTCTCCTTGTTTTGGCGGATGGCATCTTTGTAACTCACAGCGTGAAAGCCAAGAACAAAAGGGAATTCCTGGCATCGGTCAATATATATGTGGAAACGGTATCTCCTCTATAGAGGAGATGAAATTTTGGGGCAATCAGGCAAAAAGCGCATGAGAAAATGAAGTACTTTCAAGGACTGCCATAGAATGGAGAGATGTTCACTAAAACGGTCATAATTTTGTCATTCGGAGTCCGTGTCGGACCCACAAGTACTCAAAGTACTCGCGGCGAGCGCGCGAATCCTGAAAATACTCCCCGCTTGCGCCAGGAGCCCCGGAGTGCCCTCAAATACGGCCTTAAGTAGGACTTTTCGGCCCTGGAAGTCAAAGAACATCATTCGTCGCTCTTTTTCAGACAAGTTTCTGAATCCATTGGCACTTCCTTTTGAAGGAAATTCGACAGATTATGTTGCTTATAGACATTAGCCCCCCTGGTAGGGACAAACGTACCTTTCTGCAGATGCTCTATGATCCGGGCAATCTTATTTGGCCGTAAATTGAAGAAAATCCAGCGGCTATATGCCTTATTCTCCTTGTTTTCGCGGATGACATCTGTAACTCACGCGCGTGAAAGCCAAGAACAAAAGGAATTCTCGCATTGGTCAAAATATATGTGGAAACGGTATCTCCTCTATAGAGGTGATGAAATTTTAGGGCAATCAGCAAAAGCGCATGAGAAAATGAAGTACTTTCAACGACCGCCATAGAATGGAGAGATGTTCACTAAAGCGGTCATAATTTTGTCATTGGGAGTCCGTGTCGGACCCACAAGTACTCAAAGTACTTCATGAAGCTTGAATCCTGAAAATACTCCCGCTTGCCAGAGCCCGGAGTGCCCTCAAACACGGCCTTAAGCGGGACTTTTTGGCACTGAAAGTCAAAGAACATCATTCATCGTTGTTTTTCAGACAAGTTTCTGAATCCATTGGCACTTCCTTTTGAAGGAAATACGAGAGATTATGTTACTTATAGACATTAGACCCCCCGGTAGGGACATACGTACCTTTCTGCAGAAGCTCTATGATCCGGGCAATCTCATTTGGCCGTAAATTGAAGAAAATCCAGCGGCTATATGCCTTATTCCCGTTGTTTTCGCCGGATGGCATGCTGTAACTCATGCGCGTGAAAGCCAAGAACAAAAGGGCATTCCTAGCATTGGTGAATTTATATGTGGAAGCGATATCTCCTCTATAGAGGACAAGAAATTTTGGGGCAATCAGGCAAAAAGCGCACGAGAAAATGAAGTACTTTCAAGGACTGCCATAGAATGGAGAGATGTTCACTAAAACGGTCATAATTTTGTCATTGAGTCCGTGGTCGGACCCACAAGTACTCAAACAGCTCGCGGCGAAGCTGAATCAAGAAAATACTCCACGATGCGAGGAGGCCCGGAGTGCCCTCAAACACGGAGTTAAGCGGGACTTTTGGGCCCGAAAGTCAAAGAACATCATTCGTCGCTGTTTTTCGGACAAGTTTCGAACCCATTGGCACTTCCTTTTGAAGGAAATTCGAGAGATTATGTTACTTATAGATATTAGCCCCTTGGTAGGGACAAACGTACCTTCTGCAGATGCTCTATGATCAAGGCAATCTCATTTGGCCGTAAATTGAAGAAAATCCAGCGCTATATGCCTTATTCTCCTTGTTTTCGCGGATGGCATCTTGTGTTACTCACGCTGCGTGAAAGCCAAGAACAAAAGGAATTCTGGCATCGGTCAATATATATGTGGAAACGGTATCTCCTCTATAGAGGAGATGAAATTTTGGGGCAATCGGGCAAAAAGCGCATGAGAAAATGAAGTACTTTCAAGGGCGCCATAGAATGGAGAGATGTTCACTAAAACGGTCATAATTTTGTCATTGAGTCCGTGTCGGACCCACAAGTACTCAAAGTACTCGCGTAGCGCTGAATCCTGAAAATACTCCCGCTTGCGCCAGAGCCCTGAGTGCCCTCAAATCGGCCTTAAGTAGGACTTTTTCGTACGAAGTCAAAGAACATCATTAAATCGCTCTTTTTGAGACAAGTTTCAATCCATTGGCACTTCCTTTTGAAGGAAATTCGAGATTATGTTGCTTATAGACATTAGCCCCTGGTAGGGACAAACGTACCTTCTGCAGATGCTCTATGATCCAAGGCAATCTTATTTGGCGTAAATTGAAGAAAATCCAGTGACTATATGCCTTATTCTCCTTGTTTTCGCCGGATGACATGCTGTAACTCACGCGCGTGAAAGCCAAGAACAAAAGGGAATTCCTCGCATTGGTCAAAATATATGTGGAAACGGTATCTCCTCTATAGAGGTGATGAAATTTTGGGGCAATCAGGCAAAAAGCGCATGAGAAAATGAAGTACTTTCAACGACTGCCATAGAATGGAGAGATGTTCACTAAAACGGTCATAATTTTGTCATTGGGAGTCCGTGTCGGACCCACAAGTACTCAAAGTACTCGCGGCGAGCGCGCGAATCCTGAAAATACTCCCCGCTTGCGCCAGGAGCCCCGGAGTGCCCTCAAATACGGCCTTAAGCAGGACTTTTTGGCACTGAAAGTCAAAGAACATCATTCATCGTTGTTTTTCAGACAAGTTTCTGAATCCATTGGCACTTCCTTTTGAAGGAAATACGAGAGATTATGTTACTTATAGACATTAGACCCCCCGGTAGGGACATACGTACCTTTCTGCAGAAGCTCTATGATCCGGGCAATCTCATTTGGCCGTAAATTGAAGAAAATCCAGCGGCTATATGCCTTATTCCCGTTGTTTTCGCCGGATGGCATGCTGTAACTCATGCGCGTGAAAGCCAAGAACAAAAGGGCATTCCTAGCATTGGTGAATTTATATGTGGAAGCGATATCTCCTCTATAGAGGACAAGAAATTTTGGGGCAATCAGGCAAAAAGCGCACGAGAAAATGAAGTACTTTCAAGGACTGCCATAGAATGGAGAGATGTTCACTAAAACGGTCATAATTTTGTCATTCGGAGTCCGTGTCGGACCCACAAGTACTCAAACAGCTCGCGGCGAGCGCGAATCAAGAAAATACTCCACGCATGCGCGAGGAGGCCCGGAGTGCCCTCAAATACGGAGTTAAGCAGGACTTTTTGGGCCTGAAAGTCAAAGAACATCATTCTTCGCTGTTTTCAGACAAGTTTCTAAACCCATTGGCACTTCCTTTTGAAGGAAATTCGAGAGATTATGTTACTTATAGATATTAGCCCCCTTGGTAGGGACAAACGTACCTTTCTGCAGATGCTCTATGATCCGGGCAATCTCATTTGGCCGTAAATTGAAGAAAATCCAGCGGCTATATGCCTTATTCTCCTTGTTTTCGCCGGATGGCATGCTGTTACTCACGCGCGTGAAAGCCAAGAACAAAAGGGAATTCCTGGCATCGGTCAATATATATGTGGAAACGGTATCTCCTCTATAGAGGAGATGAAATTTTGGGGCAATCAGGCAAAAAGCGCATGAGAAAATGAAGTACTTTCAAGGACTGCCATAGAATGGAGAGATGTTCACTAAAACGGTCATAATTTTGTCATTCGGAGTCCGTGTCGAACCCACAAGTACTCAAAGTACTCGCGGCGAGCGCGCGAATCCTGAAAATACTCCCCGCTTGCGCCAGGAGCCCCGGAGTGCCCTCAAATACGGCCTTAAGTAGGACTTTTCGGCCCTGGAAGTCAAAGAACATCATTTGTCGCTCTTTTTCAGACAAGTTTCTGAATCCATTGGCACTTCCTTTTGAAGGAAATACGAGAGATTATGTTACTTATAGACATTAGACCCCCTGGTAGGGACATACGTACCTTTCTGCAGATGCTCTATGATCCGGGCAGTCTCATTTGGCCGTAAATTGAAGAAAATCCAGCGGCTATATGCCTTATTCTCCTTGTTTTTGTCGGATGGCATGCTGTAACTCACGCGCGTGAAAGCCAAGAACAAAAGGGCATTCCTGGCATTGGTCAATATATATGTGGAAATGATATCTCCTCTATAGAGAATAAGAAATTTTGGGGCAATCAGGCAAAAAGCGCACGAGAAAATGAAGTACTTTCAATGACTGCCATAGAATGGAGAGATGTTCACTAAAACGGTCATAATTTTGTCATTCGGAGTTCGTGTCAGACCCACAAGTACTAAAACAGCTCGCGGCGAGCGCGTAAATCCAGAAAATACTCCCCGCTTGCGCCAGGAGGCCTAGAGTACCCTCAAATATGGCCTTAAGCAGGACTTTTTGGCCCTGAAAGTTAAAGAACACCATTAAATCGCTATTTTTCGACAAGTTTCTGAACCCATTGGCCCTACTTTTTGAAGGAAATTCGAGAGATTATGTTGCTTATAGACATTAGCCCCCCTGGTAGGGACATACGTACCTTTCTGCAGATGCTCTATGATCCGGGCAATCTCATTTGGCCGTAAATTGAAGAAAATCTAGCGGCTATATGCCTTATTCTCCTTGTTTTCGCCGGATGGCATGCTGTAACTCACGCTGCGTGAAAGCCAAGAATAAAAGGGCATTCCTAGCATTGGTGAATTTATATGTGGAAGCGATATCTCCTCTATAGAGGACAAGAAATTTTGGGGCAATCAGGCAAAAAGCGCACGAGAAAATGAAGTACTTTCAAGGACTGCCATAGAATGGAGAGATGTCCACTAAAACGGTCATAGTTTTGTCATTCGGAGTCCGTGTCGGACCCACAAGTACTCAAACAGCTCGCGGCGAGCACGAATCAAGAAAATACTCCACGCATGCGCGAGGAGGCCCGGAGTGCCCTCAAATACGGAGTTAAGCAGGACTTTTGGGCCCGAAAGTCAAAGAACATCATTAAATCGCTGTTTTTTGGACAAGTTTCGAACCCATTGGCACTTCCTTTTGAAGGAAATTGAGAGATTATGTTACTTATAGATATTAGCCCCTTGGTAGGGACAAACGTACCTTTCTGCGCAGATGCTCTATGATCAAGGCAATCTCATTTGGCGTAAATTGAAGAAAATCCAATGCTATATGCCTTATTCTCCTTGTTTTCGGCGGATGGCATGCTGTAACTCACGCGCGTGAAAGCCAAGAACAAAAGGGAATTCCTGGCATCGGTCATTATATATGTGGAAACGGTATCTCCTCTATAGAGGAGATGAAATTTTGGGGCAATCAGGCAAAAAGCGCATGAGAAAATGAAGTACTTTCAAGGACTGCCATAGAATGGAGAGATGTTCACTAAAACGGTCATAATTTTGTCATTCGGAGTCCGTGTCGGACCCACAAGTACTCAAAGTACTCATGGCGGCGGCCTTGAATCCTGAAAATACTCCCGCTTGCGCCAGAGCCCCGAGTGCCCTCAACACGGCCTTAAGTAGGACTTTTTCGCCCGAAGTCAAAGAACATCATTAAAGTCGCTTTTTTGAGACAAGTTTCGAATCCATTGGCACTTCCTTTTGAAGGAAATTCAGATTATGTTGCTTATAGACATTAGCCCCCCTGGTAGGGACAAACGTACCTTTCTGCAGATGCTCTATGATCCGGGCAATCTTATTTGGCCGTAAATTGAAGAAAATCCAGCGGCTATATGCCTTATTCTCCTTGTTTTCGCCGGATGACATGCTGTAACTCACGCGCGTGAAAGCCAAGAACAAAAGGGAATTCCTCGCATTGGTCAAAATATATGTGGAAACGGTATCTCCTCTATAGAGGTGATGAAATTTTGGGGCAATCAGGCAAAAAGCGCATGAGAAAATGAAGTACTTTCAAGGACTGCCATAGAATGGAGAGATGTTCACTAAAACGGTCATAATTTTGTCATTGGGAGTCCGTGTCGGACCCACAAGTACTCAAAGTACTCATGGCGCTTGAATCTGAAAATACTCCCGCTTGCGCCAGAGCCCCGGAGTGCCCTCAAATACGGCCTTAAGCAGGACTTTTTGGCACTGAAAGTCAAAGAACATCATTCATCGTTGTTTTTCAGACAAGTTTCTGAATCCATTGGCACTTCCTTTTGAAGGAAATACGAGAGATTATGTTACTTATAGACATTAGACCCCCCGGTAGGGACATACGTACCTTTGCGAAGCTCTATGATCAAGGCAATCTCATTTGGCCGTAAATTGAAGAAAATCCAGCGGCTATATGCCTTATTCTCCTTGTTTTCGCCGGATGGCATGCTGTAACTCACGCGCGTGAAAGCCAAGAACAAAATGGCATTCCTAGCATCGGTGAATTTATATGTGGAAGCAATATCTCCACTATAGAGGACAAGAAATTTTGGCGCAATCAGGCACAAAGCGCACGAGAAAATGAAGTACTTTCAAGGACTGCCATAGAATGGTGAGATGTTCACTAAAACGGTCATAATTTTGTCATTCGGAGTCCGTGTCGGACTCAAAAGTACTCAAACAGCTCGCGAATCC
Source organism: Aegilops speltoides (assembly GCA_021437245.1). Classification (NCBI taxonomy): domain Eukaryota; kingdom Viridiplantae; phylum Streptophyta; class Magnoliopsida; order Poales; family Poaceae; genus Aegilops; species Aegilops speltoides. The sequence continues at coordinate 19,285 of JAHHZJ010000889.1, forward strand.
AGAAAATACTCCCCGCTTGCGCTAGGAGGCCCGGAGTGCCCTCAAATACGGCCTTAAGCAGGACTTTTTGGCCCTGAAAGTCAAAGAACATCATTCGTCGTTGTTTTTAAGACAAGTTTCTGAACCCATTGGCACTTCCTTTTGAAGGAAATTTGAGAGATTATATTGCTTATAGACATTAGCCCCCCTTGTAGGGACAAACGTACCTTTCTGCAGATGCTCTATGATCTGGGCAATCTCATTTGGCCGTAATTTGAAGAAAATCCAGCGGCTATATGCCTTATTCCCCTTGTTTTCGCCGAATGGCATGCTGTAACTCATGCACGTGAAAGCCAAGAACAAAAGGGCATTCCTGGCATCGGTTAATATATATGTGGAAACGATATCTTCTCTATAGAGGACAAGAAATTTTGGGGCAATCAGGCAAAAAACGCACGAGAATATGAAGTACTTTCAGGGACTGCCATAGAATTTAGAGATGTTCACTAAAACGGTCATAATTTTGTCATTCGGAGTCCGTGTCGTACCGACAAGTACTCAAACGGCTCGCGGCGAGCACGCGAATCTAGAAAATACTCCCCGCTTGGGCCAAGAGGCACGGAGTACCCTCAAATATGGCCTTAAGCAGGACTTTTTGGCCCTGAATGTCAAAGAACATCATTCGTCGCTGTTTTCAGACAAGTTTCTGAACCCATTGGCACTTCCTTTTGAAGGAAATTCGAAAGATTATGTTACGTATAGACATTAGCCCCCCCTGGAAGGGACATACGTACCTTTCTGCAGATGCTCTATGATCCGGGCAATCTCATTTGGCCGTAAATTGAAGAAAATCCAGCGGCTATATGCCTTATTGTCCTTGTTTTCGCCGGATGGCATGCTGTAACTCACGCGCGTGAAAGCCAAGAACAAAAGGGCATTCCTAGCATCGGTGAATTTATATGTGGAAGCGATATCTACTCTATAGAGGACAAGAAATTTTGGGGCAATCAGGCAAAAAGCGCACGAGAAAATGAAGTACTTTCAAGGACTGCCATAGAATGGAGAGATGTTCACTAAAACGGTCATAATTTTGTCATTCGGAGTCCGTGTCGGACCCACAAGTACTCAAACTACTTGCGGCGAGCACGTGAATCCAGAAAATACTACCCGCTTGCGCCAGGAGGCCCGGAGTGCCCTCAAATACATCCTTAACCAAGACTTTTTGGCCCTGAAATTCAAAGAACATCATTCGTCGCTGTTTTTCAAACAAGTTTCTGAACCCATTGGCACTTTCTTTTGAAGGAAATTCGAGAGATTATGTTGCTTATAGACATTAGCCCCCCTGGTAGGGACAAACGTACCTTTCTGCCGATGCTCTATGATCCGGGCAATTCATTTGGCCGTAATTTGTAGAAAATCCAGCGGCTATATGCCTTATTCTCCTTGTTTTCGCCGGATGGCATGTTGTAACTCATGCGCGTGAAAGCCAAGAACGAAAGGGCATTCCTGGCATCGGTCAATATATATGTGGAAACTATATCTCCTCTATAGAGGACAAGAAATTTTGGCACAATCAGGCAAAAAGCGCACGAGAAAATGAAGTACTTTTAAGGACTACCATAGAATTTAGAGATGTTCACTAAAACGGTCATAATTTTGTCATTCGGAGTCCGTATCGGACCCACAAGTACTCAAACGGCTTCGCGGCGAGCGCGCGAATCAGAAAATACTCCCCGCTTGCGCCAGGAGGCACGGAGGGCCCTCAAATACGGCCTTAAGCAGTACTTTTTGGCCCTGAAAGTCAAAGAACATCATTCATCACTGTTTTTCAGACAAGTTTCTGAACCCATTGGCACTTCCTTTTGAAGGAAATTCAAGATATTTTGTTGCTTATAGACATTAGCCCCCCTGGTAGGGACAAACGTACCTTTCTGCAGATGCTCTATGATCCGGGCAATCTCATTTGGCCGTAAATTGAAGAAAATCCAGCGGCTATATGCCTTATTTTCCTTGTATTCGCCGGATGGCATGCTGTAACTCACACGCGTGAAAGCCAAGAACAAAAGGGCATTCCTGGCATCGGTCAATATATACGTGGAAACGATATCTCCTCTATAGAGGACAAGAAATTTTGGGGCAATCAGGCAAAAAGCGCAAGACAAAATTAAGTACTTTCAAGGACTGCCAAAGAATGGAGAGATGTTCACTAAAACGGACATAATTTTGTCATTCGGAGTCTGTGTCGGACCCACAAGTACTCAAACTGCTCGCGGCAAGCGCGGGAATCCAGAAAATACTCCCCGCTTGCACTAGGAGGCCCGGAGTATCCTCAAATACGACCTTAACCAGGACTTTTTGGCAATGAAAGTCAAAGAACATCATTCGTCGTTGTTTTTCAGACAAGTTTCTGAACCCATTGGCACTTCCTTTTGAAGGAAATTCGAGAGATTATGTTGCTTATAGACATTAGACCCCCTGGTAGGGACAAACGTACATTTATGCAGATGCTCTATTGATGCGGAGCATCCTTCCATCATCCCCATGGACTCTACATCAACACCTACAACACCACAAGGACCGATGACTCGAGCACGTGCAAGAGCTCTTGAAACCAAGGTGACATCACTCCTCTCACAACTCTCCCTCGATTCACATGAGACATGGTTACTACCTCAAACGGAAACTCTATGCATACTCAGGCACGAAGGAGTCGACCATGAAGAGGCTAGGAAGCAAGGAGAATCGGAAGCGGAAGACATCTGTGAAGACGGAGAGGAGAAAGCAACCAGGACAGTGAGAGAGGCGGACGATCCGGACGGAGGTCGGACGATCCGGACAGAGCCGGATGATCCGGACCCGTCCGGACGATCCGCTAACTCCACCGAAGGCAGCAGAACCTCCACGCTGAAGCCGGATCATCCGGACCCATGCCCGGATCATCGGACTCCGCCGGACATCCGGACCTCCGGCCGGACATCCGGCCCGTCGCCGCCACTCAGCCGACCCTCCGGCTCATCAGGGACTCCACCGGATCATCCGGACCGGCCGGATCATCCGGACCCTCGTCCGGATCATCCGGCCAGCGGCCAGGCGTCTGCGTGTTGGGCTGAGCCCATGTACCCCTTCGCCCTGGACTCTCTATATGACCCCTCTCCTCACTTTGAGACTTAGCATTGGATTAGCTCATATTTGTGTGTGAGAGCCTTTGCTCATCCACCGGTACTTCTCCACGGAGATCAGGACCTCCGTCTAGGAGAAGATCCATCGGATTCAAGACCCCTCTAAGGGAAGATCCCCTCGTGGATTCAAGACCTCCTCCGGGAGAAGAACGGCTACCTTTGTATCTTTCCTTTGTTGATTTTGGACCATGTATCACTCGTGCTTCGATGATCTAGACCTTGTGTGATCGATCTCTTGTCGTCTGATTGTCTCTCTCGTTCTTCCACGTGATTTCCTCTCGTTCTTCCGCGCGTTCTTCGTGTTCCCTCCGTAGGATCCCCTCCAAACGTGAAAGATCGACGAATTAGGGTTCCACCCTACATCATATGGTATCATGAGCCACGTTGATCACGTTTTTGGAGCCCCTACCCCGTGTTTTCTAGCTTGATTTTGTTGTTTTCGTCCTAAAAACCCGAAAATCCCCACAAAAATACCCCCAAAATTTTTTGTGATTTGTTGGTTTTGATGATGTTTTGTTGTTTTTGATCCGTGGATTGATTGTGTAACTCGTGGATCTTGTGTTTCCCACCTTCTTCCCTCGAAATCCACCCAAAATCCCGAAATCGTCAAATTCCTCCCGTTGCTGAGTTCTTCCCGAGCAGTTCCGTGCGTGGTTGACCTGCCCGGATCATCCGGACCAAGTCCCGGATCATCTGGACTCGCCCGGATCATCCGGCTCCTGGCCCGGATCATCCGGCTTCCTCTGCCGAAACTGCTGTTCTGCAGTCCTACTCCACCACCACCTCCACCCACACATACATACATCCTCCCCACCACATCCACCACCACTTCCACTCGCCAAACCCCAAGACACAACCTCCGTACTACCATTCGAATTTGAGTTCGACAATTTGAGTGAGATTTCCGTGTCCTTTTGTGTTTCGGCTATCTAGGCGCGGTGTGACATCAACAACAAACGCTCATTTTGGTCGGCTACTCATCTTCGCTACGGACGGTAACATCGACGACATCTTTGTCATACCTTGCAATTGCATTGCTAACCATCATATACCATCTTTTGCGTTGCTTACCCACCGAGACTAGCCTTTGAGTATTGCCGGCAACGTGACTTGTGCACATTAGTTGCATACACCATATCATACATACAATCGAGGTGCATATCTCGAAATCAACTTATGTGTCACAAAGTTGTCATCGCATACACAATTGCTATCTTAGTTCGTCAAGTTTGCATAAGAAAAGAGCTCAAAAGAGAAAGAGCCACTCAAGCTTTTAAGCAAAGAGGAAAGATAAGCAACAAGCATAGCATCATACAACATTAAGATTGTCATATAAGATCATCTTGGATCATTGCACCGATACACCATACATATAGCATACGTGGGATAGAGATCGTTGCATTTTTGCCTAGTAGGTTGTGCACAAGCTCCATATCCGCCTATTGTGCAATCGTGCTAGCGTCTCTCTAGTATTGTGCAACAAGAGCATTTTCGTGGATTCCACATTTTGGCTCACTTTTGGTTTGCACAATCCCATTTATCTATTTGCGTGTGTGTTTCCGTGTACCACTACTTGCTTGGTCTACTTGTTGCATATGCGAATTTGCGAATCTTCTTCAACATCTTTGAGTCAAGCTAACAATTGCAATCAATTTTGTGCCACCATCCTAACCAAGCTCCACCAAAGGCTTTTATTTGTGTAGGTGTGAGAATCGACAAGGATCGGTACCAATAGTGCTATTTCATTGTCCGCATTTGAGTGAACTTGATTCATCTTCAACTTCGGTCAAAGGTACATTGGTATTCATTCTTCTCCTTCTACCACTCACAATTTGCTTGAAATGATGGATAGGCCAAGTTCTTCTACAAATCCACTCTTCATCGAGCAAGACGACGACATGTCATCATCGTCACCAAGAGCCACCTCTTTGGCGCAAGAACGAGCTCACCATCAAGAGCAACAAGCAATGAGCGAACGATCGACAACCTCTCCACCGACTTGCGACTCTCGAGAAAGCGTACACGCGACATGCCGACAACAAACTCGGCGCACAAGAAAGAGAACGATGCAAGAATGGACGAGATCCGCGCCTTGTTGGTGAACTGGCGTACTTCTACCTCTTCACACTCAAGACGGAGCCACTCAAGTCGCCACTCCGACGACTCCTTCTCCGACACAAGTACACCGTCATCGAACATTCTTCGTCGAGCCGCGCGTCACGACCGTCATGCATCTCGCAACCCGCTACACGACAAGAATCTCCAAGAGCAAGTTGATGAAGAAGTTCCTCGTCCTCAATCGAGCCAAATGGCGTTTGCTCAAGCTCAAGAACGACAACGTCTTCGTCACCAACAAGAACAAGAACGAGCGCGCCTACACCAAGAGCAACAAGACGCCGAGGCTAAACGTCTTCAACAACAACAACGAGAAGCACAAGCCCTCGAGGCGGAACGCGCCCTTCAAGCATCAAGTCGAGCTCTCGCCAATCGCAATCGCGAAAGGCGCAAGCAAGAGGAAGCCCTTCGAGAAGAAATACAAGAGAGGAACTACTATCCATGTGCACAACGTCAAGCCCCACAAGCTCCTCCACAAGCTCCTCAAGCTCATCCTCAACCTCAAGGTCAACAAGAGCAAGTTGATCATGGACATCCTCCTCGCCAAGAGCAACATGAGGATGATTACCCTCCACGTCAAGAGCGCTATCATCAACATCGACCTCAAAACAATGAAGAACATCGCTATGGCAAGCTCAAGTTCACAATGCCCAAGTTCAATGGAACCAATGATCCCGAAGAGTACCTCTCATGGGCATTGAAGGTTGACAAAATCTTTCGTTTGCACAACTATGAGGAAGAGAAGAAGATCGCTATGGCATCACTTGAGTTCCAAGACTATGTGCTCATATGGTGGGAACAAGTCCTTGAGCCCCGACAAGCAAGAGGTGAACCTCCAATCACAACTTGGGCTCAAATGAAGGATGTCATGAGAGCACGTTTTGTGCCCACCTACTACAACCGTGATCTCTTCAAGAAGCTACAACTCCTCAAACAAGGAACAAAGAGTGTTGAAGAATACTACAAAGAGATGGAGATTGCCATGATTCGAGCCAATGTCAAGGAAGATGATGAGCAAACAATGGCACGATTCTTGAACGGACTCAACCATCCATCAAGAAGATTGCCGACTTCCAACCCTACTCCAACCTCATTGAGCTCGTGCATCAAGCTACAAAGGCGGAACGACAAGTGCAAGATGACTTCAAGTACGCCAAGTACTCATCCAAGACATACGGCCTCTCCAACAACCAAGCTTCAACAACTACTCCAACTTCGACATCAACCAAGCCTTTTCCAAGCAACGACGACAAGTCAAGTTACAAGAAAACTTCTACAAGTTCAAGTCGTCCTCCTCCTACTATAAGCAACTCCAAGCGCGTGCTTCATCATCTACTCAACCGATGAGACCGTCAAGACAAGCTCCTTCAAGTGTTTTACTTGCGGCGGCCGAGGCCACAAGTCATATGAATGCACCAACAAGCGTACCATGATACTCAATGACGATGGCACTTACGACTCAATGAGTGAAGATGAAATGGACGCTATTGAGCAAGTGGCCATGCACCGGCGCATCAACGAGGATGAAGATGATCAAGTCTTTTGTGATGAAGATACAAGCCCCGCTCTTGTTGTCTCTAAAGTCTTGACACTTCAACATCACCAAGAAGAAGACCAACGATGCCACATCTTCCACACAAAGGCCGGCATCAATGGGAGATCCGTCAAGGTCATCATCGATGGAGGTAGTTGCCACAACTTGGCAAGCGAAGAACTATGCTCCAAGCTCCAATTGGTCAAAAAAAGCATCCGCAACCATACAAGGTTCAATGGCTAAGTGACTCCGGCACTATACGAGTTGAGCATACGGTCGAAGTATCCTTCAAAATCGGTGCATATGAAGACACTTTGGAGTGTGATGTGGTCCCAATGACCGTTTGCCACCTCCTCCTTGGTCGGCCATGGCAATTCGACCGTGGTGTCTACCACAATGGGCGTACAAACCACTATAGCTTCAAGATGAAAGGCAAAGAATATGTCCCTCGACCCATGTCTCCTAGTCAAGTGATAGCCGACAAACAAGCCACCAACCAAAGAGAGAAGAGTGAGAAAGTGAGCCACCAAAAAGTGAGTGAGAGCCACAAGCCAAATTTGGCGCCTCTTAGCCTAGAGAAAAACCTCATACTATTCGCCACCAAACATGAGATGAGAGAAGTGTGTGAGAACCCATCGAGTGTGATGCACTTTGTCCTTGTGTGCAAGGATGGAGAACCACGAACTAACACCACTCATGAGCTACCTTTGGTGTTTCAATCTCTTTTGCAGGAATTTCAAGATGTTTTCCCCGATGAGCTACCTCCGGGTCTACCTCCTCTTTGAGGCATTGAGCATCGAATCGACCTCATCCCCGGAGCGCCACTTCCAAACAAAGCTCCCTACCGTGTCAATCCCGAAGAAACCAAGGAGATTCAATGGCAAGTACAACAACTAATCGACAACGGTCATGTACGTGAAAGCTTAAGCCCTTGTGCCGTGCCCGTTATACTTGTGCCTAAGCCCGATGGAAGTTTCGCTTGTGCTCGATTGTAGACCCATAAATGCTATCACCGTGCGCTATAGGCATCCCATTCCTCGCCTAGATGATATGCTTGATGAACTTAGTGGAGCCAACTTTTTCTCAAAAATTGATCTTAAAAGTGGCTATTATCAAATCCGCATTCATGAGGGTGATGAATGGAAAACCGCTTTCAAAACAAAATTTGGCTTATATGAATGGTTGGTTATGCCTATGGGTTTGTCGGAAGCTCCCGGAACTTTTGTGCGTCTTATGCATCATGTACTTCGTCCATACATTGGAATCTTTGTTGTGGTTTACTTCGATGATATTCTTTTGTTTAGCAAAACCATGAAAGAACATCTTGATCATGTTAAGCTTGTTTTGCAAACTCTTCGAAAAGAAAGTCCTTATGCCAACTTGAAAAAATGCACTTTCGGAGTTGACAAAGTGGTTTTCTTGGGTTTCGTTGTCTCTTCCAAGGGTGTTCATGTTGATGAAACTAAGATCAAAGCAATTAAAACTTGGCCCCAACCCACCAATTTGCAACAAGTGCGAAGTTTCCTTGGTCTTGCAGGTTTTTATCGCCGCTTTGTGAAAAACTTTAGCACTATTGCAGCTCCTTTGCATGCTTTGATTAAGAAGAATACTCCTTTTGTTTGGGGACCTTTCCAATCAAACGCTTTTGATGAGCTCAAGTCTTTGCTTACTCATGCTCCGATTCTTGCTTTACCCAATTTTGACAAAACTTTTGAGGTCCATTGTGATGCAAGTGGTACCGGAGTTGGCGGAGTTTTAATGCAAGAAAAACGCGTCATTGCTTATTTTAGTGAAAAACTCTCCGGTGCTCAACTTAACTATCCCGTGTATGACAAGGAATTGTATGCTTTAGTGTGTGTCCTCCATGTTTGGGAACATTATCTTAGACCTCATGAGTTTGTCATCCATACCGATCATGAAACGCTTAAGTACTTAAAAGGTCAAACTAAATTGAACAAGCGTCATGCCAAATGGAGTGAATTCATTGAATCTTTTCCATATGTGATCAAGTACATTAAGGGCAAGGAAAATGTAGTTGCCGATGCACTTTCACGCATATGCATGCTTGTCACCAACTTGAGTTGAATGTTATTGGCTTTGAGCACATCAAAGAATTGTATGCTAGTGATCCATCTTTTACTCCTCATTATGCTAAATGTTTGACGCATACATCTTGGGAACAATATTACCTCAAGGATGGTTATCTTATGAGAGCTAACAAACTTTGCATACCCGAGTCTTCTCTTCGTTTGCTACTTTTGCAAGAGGCTCATGGAAGCGGACTCATGGGACACTTTGGACGCGACAAGACTTTCCCCACGCTCTCCAAGAACTACTTTTGGCCAAAGATGTTTCGAGACGTTTCACGCTTCACCACCCGATGCTCTACATGCTGCAAAGCTAAGTCAAAAGCTCAATCTCATGGTCTTTACATGCCTCTTCCAATTCCATATCAACCTTGGGAAGACATTAGCATGGACTTTGTACTTGGTTTGCCTAGAACTCAAAATGGAAAGGATTCCGGGTTTGTGGTTGTAGATCGATTTTCTAAGATGGCACACTTTATTCCTTGCAACAAGGTAGACGATGCTTCACATATTGCAAATCTCTTTTGTAGGGAAATCTTGCGCCTTCATGGAGTACCAAAGTCAATCGTCTCCGACCGCGACGTCAAGTTCTTGAGTTACTTTTGTAAAACTCTTTGCGCCAAGCTCGGCATCAAGCTCTTGTTCTCATCCGCATACCATCCTCAAACCGACGGCCAAACGGAGGTGACGAACCGGACGATCTCCACTCTAGTTCGCGTGTTGATCAAGAAGAACATCAAGAAGTGGGAGACCTGTCTACCCATTGCCGAGTACACCTACAACCGCGCAAGACATTCGACGACCAGCAAGTCCCCCTTCGAGGTCGTCTACGGCTTCAACCCATTGTCCCCATTGGACATCCTACCTCTACCTCTACAAGAGCGCACCAACCTCGACGCAAGTGCCCGTGCAAGCTACATCAAGAAGATGCATGAAGATACAAGAAACACCATCGAGCGCCAAGTACAACGACTAGCGAACAAGCTCAACATCAACAAGCAACCCATGATCTTCAACATAGGCGATCTCGTGTGGCTACACCTTCGCAAGGAACGCTTCCCCAACAAACGCAAGTCCAAACTTCTACCTCGAGCCGATGGACCCTTTAAGGTGTTAGCACGCTACAACAACAACGCCTACAAGCTCGACCTACCAAGCGACAAGTACAACGTGAGCGACACATTCAACGTCAAAGACCTCTCACCTTTCCATGGTGATGAAGAACTAGATCCGAGGTCGGATCCTTTCGAAGGGAGGGGATATGATGCGGAGCATCCTTCCATCATCCCCATGGACTCTACATCAACACCTACAACACCACAAGGACCGATGACTCAAGCACGTGCAAGAGCTCTTGAAACCAAGGTGACATCACTCCTCTCACAACTCTCCTTCGATTCACATGAGACATGGTTACTACCTCAAACGGAAACTCTATGCATACTCACGCACCAAGGAGTCGACCATGAAGAGGCTAGGAAGCAAGGAGAATCGGAAGCGGAAGACATACGCGAAGACGGAGAGGAGAAAGCAACCAGGACTAGAGAGGCCGTACGATCCGGACGGAGGCCCGGACGATCCGGACAGAGCCCGGATGATCCGGACCCCGGTCCGGATGATCCGGCTAACTCCACCGAAGGCAACAGAACCTCCACGCTGAAGCCGGATCATCCGGACCCATGCCCGGATCATCCGGACTCCGCCCGGACATCCGGACCTCCAGCCGGACATCCGGCCCGTCGCCACCACCAACCGACCCTCCGGCTCATCCGGGACTCCACCCGGATCATCCGGACCGGCCCGGATCATCCGGACCCTCGTCCGGATCATCCGGCCAGCGCCTGCGCGCGCGTGTTGGGCTGAGCCCATGTACCCCTTCGCCCCAGACTCTCTATATAGGACCCCCTCTCCTCACTTTGAGACTTAGGATTGGATTAGCTCATATTTGTGTGTGAGAGCCTTTGCTCATCCACCGGTACTTCTCCACGGAGATCAGGACCTCCGTCTAGGAGAAGATCCATTGGATTCAAGACCCCTCTAAGGGAAGATCCCCTCGTGGATTCAAGACCTCCTCCGGGAGAAGAACGGCTACCTTTGTATCTTTCCTTTGTTGATTTTGGACCATGTATCACTCGTGCTTCGATGATCTAGACCTTGTGTGATCGATCTCTTGTCGTTTGAGTGTCTCTCTCGTTCTTCCCCGTGATTTCCTCTAGTTCTTTCACGCGTTCTTCGTGTTCCCTCCGTAGGATCCCCTCCAAACGTGAAAGATCGACGAATTAGGGTTCCACCCTACATCATCTATGATCCAGGCAATCTCATTTGGCCGTAAATTGAAGAAAATCCAGCGGCTATATGCCTTATTCTCCTTGTTTTCGTCGGATGGCATGCTGTAACTCACGCGCGTGAAAGCCAAGAACAAAACGACATTCCTGGCATCGGTCAGTATATATGTGGAAACGATATCTCCTCTATAGAGGACAAGAAATTTTGGGGCAATCAGGCAAAAAGCGCACGAAAAATTGAAGTACTTTCAAGGACTGCCATAGAATGGAGAGATGTTCACTAAAATGGTCATAATATTGTCATTCGGAGTCCGTGTCGGACCCACAAGTACTCAAACTACTCGTGGCGAGCACGCGAATCGAAAATAATCGCGCTTGTGCGGGAGGCCGGAGTGCCCTCAAATCTGGCCTTAACCAGGACTTTTGGCCCTGAAAGTCAAAGAACATCATTAAATCGCTGTTTTTCGGACAAGTTTACGAACCTATTGGCACTTTCTTTTGAAGGAAATTCGAGAGATTATGTTGCTTATAGACATTAGCCCCTGGTAGGGACAAAGCGTACCTTCTGCAGATGCTCTATGATCAGGGCAATCTCATTTGGCCGTAATTTGAAGAAAATCCAGTGACTATATGCCTTAATCTCCTTGTTTTCGCGGATGGCATCTTTGTAACTCACGCAGCGTGAAAGCCAAGAACAAAAGGGCATTCACGGCAACGGTCATATATATGTGGAAGCGATATCTCCTCTATAGAGGACAAGAAATTTTGGGGCAATCGGGCAAAAAGCGCACGAGAAAATGAAGTACTTTCAAAGGCGCCATAGAATGGAGAGATGTTCACTAAAACGGTCATAACTTTGTCATTGAGTCGTGGTCGGACCCACAAGTACTCAAACGGCTCATGGTGCGTATGTGAATCTAGAAATTACTCCCGCTTGTGTCCAGGAGGCCCGAGTGCCCTCAAATCGGCCTTAACCAGGACTTTTGGCCCCGAAAGTCAAAGAACATCATTAAATCATTTGTTTTTCGGACAAGTTTACGAACCCATTGGCAGTTCCTTTTGAAGAAAATTCGTGAGATTATGTTGCTTATAGACATTAGCCCCCTGGTAGGGACAAACGTACCTTCTGCAGATGCTCTATGATCAAGGCAATCTCATTTGGCGTAATTTGAAGAAAATCCAGTGACTATATGCCTTATTCTCCTTGTTTTCACGGATGGCATGCTATAACTCATGCGCGTGAAAGCCTAGAACAAAAGGGCATTCTGGCATCGGTCAATATATATGTGGAAGCGATATCTCCTCTATAGAGGACAAGAAATTTTGGGGTAATCAGGCAAAAGCGACGAGAAAATGAAGTACTTTTAAGGACGCCATAGAATTTAGAGATGTTCACTAAAGCGGTCATAATTTTGTCATTGAGTCCGTGTCGGACCCACAAGTACTCAAGCGGCTCATGGCGGTAGCTGTGAATCAGAAAATACTCCCGCTTGCGCGCCAGGAGGCACGGAGTACCCTCAAATCTGACCTTAAGCGGGACTTTTTGGCCCGAAAGTCAAAGAACATTATTAAATCCTTGTTTTTCGGACAAGTTTCGAACCCATTGGCACTTCCTTTTGAAGGAAATTCGAGAGATTATGTTATTTATAGACATTAGCCCCCCTCGTAGGGACAAACGTACCTTTCTACAGATGCTCTATGATCAAGGCAATCTCATTTCGCCATAAGTTGAAGAAAATCCAATGCTATATGCCTTATTCTCCTTGTTTTCGCGGATGGCATCAGAATCGACGCGCATGAAAGCCAAGAACATGATAAAAGCGGAGGTGTCCCATCTTCGATGAGATGGTGGATTTCGCTTTGTTGGAAGTCGACTTTGACGATCCGACTACGACGTCATGAGGGCGTCGCGCATATAGCAATCACTAAACCAACTCCGAGAGGTTATTGACCCACGCTGGAACACGATCAACGACCACGAGGTCTCTTTTCTGCGAGCAAACGAAGAACAAGCAAGAAAGCTGAGATTGCAATCTGGATATTGCGAATATAAGATGAAAGCTTTATTGATCAAGGTGGGGTTCTGTGGCGCCTTTGTGCAGTCGTTGAACACAAATGAAGTCACGTGAAGTTGCAGCTATGGCGAACTTTTAATCTAAACAAACCCAAAGTCTAAGCGGTGCCCTAAGGGCTGTATATATGGAGGAAGAGGGGTGAATTTCGTGGCCCTTGGTGGAGGGGTCGAAACTAACCCTATCTCTTGTTTCCCCACACATACGGACTCTAAAATAGCCTATACTTATGTATTTCGAAATTACATGGGCCTGGCCCAATAATAAGGTGATGTGACACCTAAAATAGCCTCTGGACGAAATTTATGAAGTGGCATCTTGTATATTTCGTCCAAGGCTTAATGCACTCATTATGGTGGCTTCAAAGTCTGAAATCATCACTTGTAACTCCGTTCTTGTTCCCCTTATGCATGCCATCATCTCCATGCTTGTTCTTGCTCCAATGTTCATCCTTCTCCAAGCTAGGCCCTTCATTTGTAAGCAAAACAAATGTATCCAGTTTAAGCGACATCATATTCTCATGAACATTAGAATCATTACCAAGAAGCGAAAGTACAGTAATTTAGTTGGCGTCTTGTGAGCTCTAGTAATTGGTCCGGTATGTATAGAAGCGGGGGCTGTGGGTGTAACAATGGTATTGATGTCCTCATCATCCTCCCCTTCTTGAAATGAAGTCATCCTCGACGGAAGTTCATCTTCCTCAACCAAATATGGCTTCAAATCTGCAATGTTAAAAGTGGGACTAACCCCAAAATCTGCAGGTAGCTCAAGTTTATATGCATTATCATTTATTTTCTCTAACACCTTAAAAGGACCATCAGCACGTGGCATTAGCTTTGATTTGCGCAAATTAGAAATCTATCTTTACGCGAAATGTAACCAAACAAGATCTCCAGGTGCAAACACAACATGTTTTCTACCCTTATCTCCAGCAAGTTTATATTTAGCATTCATACGCTCAATGTTTTCCTTAGTTAACTCATGCATTTTTAAAATCAATTCAGAATGTTCTTTAGCATCAAAATTAACCTTCTCCGAAGATGGAAGAGGCAACAAATCAATAGGTGCACGAGGTAGGAAACCATACACAATTTCAAAAGGGCACATCTTAGTAGTAGAATGCAATGAACGATTATAAGCAAATTCAATATGAGGCAAGCATTCTTCCCACAGTTTCTTATTATTCTTCAAAACAGCCCTAAGCATAGTAGACAATGTTCTATTGACTACTTCAGTTTATCCATCGGTTTGGGGATGACAAGTAGTACTAAAAAGCAATTTAGTCCCCAACTTAGCCCATAAACATCTCCAAAAGTGGCTAAGAAATTTAGTATCACCGTATCGAAACAATAGTATTTGGCACACCATGCAAGCGAATAATTTCACGAAAGAACAAATCAGCAACATTAACAAACATCATCGCTTTTATGACATGGTATAAAGTGTGCCATTTTGAGAATCTATCCACGACAACAAATATGCTATCCTCCCTTCTTTGTTCGAGGTAAACCTAAAACAAAGTCCATAGATATATCATCCCAAGGAACACTAGGCACGAGCAAAGGCATATATAAACCATGAGGATTGAGTCGTGACTTAGCTTTTTGACATGTAGTGCAGTGAGCAATAAAACGCTCAACATCCCGTCGCATCTTTGGCCACAAGAAATGTGTAGCAAGTCGTCCTCCGTCTTCTTCACGCCAAAGTGTCCCATTAGTCCTCCTCCATGCGCCTCTGGAACAAAAAAGACGAACGGAGCTAGCTGGAATGCATAGCTTGTTAGAAGCGAAACACAAATCCATCATTAACGACGAACTTGTTCCATGTTCTACCTTCTTTACAATTCGCAATACATCGCTAAATTCAGCATCATGCACATATTGATCTTTGATGGTCTCCAAACCAAATATTTTAAAGTCAAGTTGTGAAAGCATAGTATAACGACGAGACAATGCATCGACAATAACATTTTCTTTACCCTTCTTGTGTTTAATGACATAAGGAAAGTCTCAATGAATTCAACCCATTTAGCATGTCTACGATTCAGTTTAGCTTGACTTTTAATATGTTTCAAAGATTCATGATCAGAATGTATAACAAATTCTTTGGGCCATAAATAATGTTGTCATGTCTCTAAAGTCCGAACAAGAGCATATAATTCTTTATCATCAGTAGAATAGTTCAAACTAGGCCCACTCAATTTTTCAGAAAAGTATGCAACAGGTTTGCCATTTTGTAATAACACACCTCCTAATCCAATTCCACTAGCATCACATTCAAGCTCAAAAGTCTTATTAAAATCAGGAAGTTGGAGTAAAGGAGCATGTGTCAACTTAGCTTTCAATACCGTGAAGGCTTCTTCCTGTGCGGTACCCCAAACAAAAGGCACATCCTTCTTTGTAAGCTCGTTGAGAGGTGCAGCAATGGTGCTGAAATCTCTCAAAGCGCCTATAGAAACCAGCGAGGCCAAGGAAACTCCTCACTTGTGTGACCGTTTTGGGCTGCGGCCAACTCTCAATAGCTTCAATCTTGGCTTTATCAACTTCAATTCCCCGTGGAGTAACAACATAGCCAAGAAAAGATACTCGGTCGGTGCAAAAGGTGCACTTCCCAAGGTTACCAAACAAGCGTGCATCACGTAGAGCATTAAAAACAGCACGTAAATGTTCCAAATGTTCTTCCAAAGATTTGCTATAAATCAGTATATAATCAAAATAGACTACCACAAATCGTCCAATGAAAGCACGTAAAACTTCGTTCATTAATCTCATGAAAGTACTAGGTGCATTAGTTAACCCAAAAGGCATGACTGACCACTCATATAATCCAAACTTAGTTTTAAATGCTGTTTTCCATTCATCTCCCAATTTCATACGAATTTGATGGTATCCACTACGCAAATCAACTTTGGAGAATATTGTAGAGCCACTCAATTCATCAAGCATATCATCTAGCCTAGGAATAGGGTGACGATAACGAATAGTAATATTATTAATGCCTCTACAATCAACACACATACGTGATGTACCATCCTTTTTCGGCCCTAGAATAATAGGAACAGCACAAGGACTAAAGGATTCGCGTATATAACCTTTGTCGAGTAGCTCCTGTACTTGATGCATAATCTCCTTCGTCTCCTCTGGATTGGTACGGTATTGTGCACGGTTGGGTAATGAAAGTGCAACTAATCCCCGGGTGGTTTTGGTAATTAATAACAACATATATATCATTGAACTAATAGTTTCTTGAGAATCATTTCAGAAAGTTCAGTGATATGGGTATGGCAATGACTGAAGAAGTGGACCCCTCAAAATGCTAAGGCAAGCATTTGCAAAAGCTCAAGACTCCATTTTTTGGTTTAGTGATCCAAGATCACATTGAGTCTATAGGAAAGCCAATACTATTAAAAGGGGATGCGGTTATGTTAATGATCTGGTTGCTCAAAGTGCTTAGTGATACATCTCCCAAACCATCAGCAATCTTTCATTCCAACATACACTCATAAGTAATCTTGGTCCCACCGATTTCCTAAACTCAGTCACACCGAGATGAACCACCTCAGCCACAAAGCCAAACCCTAGAAATTTCGGATTTTCCGATTCTGAACTCGGTCTCACGAAACTAGTGTTGCCAAGCTTCAGAACATACATCATCAAATCGGTGTCACCGAGATGATAATGTCGGTCCCACCAAGATTGGCAAACCCTAGTCTTTGGAAGAATCGGACTCACCGAGATTGTATTTTCGGTCCACATGAAAATCCCAACGTTCACAAGATTTGAACTTTCGGTCTCACCGAGTTGTCAACTTCAGTCCGACCGAGATTGGTCAAATGTGTGTAGCAGTTGGATTTTAATGTGGAGGCTATAAATACCCTCCACCTCCTCTTCATTCGTGGAGAGAGCCATCGAAAGAACTACCACTCCTACCTTACATTTACGAGAAGAAAACTACCTACCCTTGTGTTGAGATCAAGTTGCTCCACTCCCACCATATGAAACTTGATTTCTAGCCTTCCCAAGTTGCTTTCCACTCAATCCTTTCTTCCACCACAGCCAAATCGGTGAGGAGAGTTGAGTGTTGGGGAGATTATCATTTGAAGCAAAAGAGCAAGGAGTTCATCATCATCAACACCATCTATTACCTTTTGGAGGTGGTGCCTCCTAGATTGGTTAGGTGTCGCTTGGGAGCCTCCGTCAAGATGTGGAGTTGAACCAAGAAGTTTGTAAGGGCAAGGAGATCGCCTACTTCGTGAAGATCTACCCCGAGTAAGGCTAGTCCTCCGTGGGCGTATGCCATGATGGCATAGACAAGGTTGCTTCTTCGTGGACCCTTCGTGGGTGGAGCCCTCCGTGGACTCTCGCAACCATTACCCTCCATGGGTTGAAGTCTCCATCAACGTGGATTGACGATAGCACCACCTATCGGAACCACGAGAAAAATCTTCGTGTCTCCAAATTGCGTTTGCTCTTCTCCACCTCTCTTTACTACATGTGCAATTTACTTTCCGCTGCCAATACTCTAGAATTGCATGTGTAGGGTGATACTTGACTTGATCATCATCGTGAATCTGCCAAAAACTTGTCTTAATCAAAAGGCTGAATTTTTATATTGTCAAGTAGTCTAATCACCCCCCCTCTAGACATACTCTCGATCCTACAGGTAATGATGCACCGGGAATTAAGTCAATTTGATGCTCAATCCCTCGAATAGGTGGTAATCCCGGTGGCACGTCTTGTGGAAAGACGTCAGCGAACTCCTGCAAAATGTTAGTGACAGCAGGGGGCAAAGAGGAAGGCACGTCCTCGAATGAAAATAATGCCTCTTTGCACACAAAAGCATAGCAAACAGATTTTCTAAAATCTAGCTCATCAATATCAGATTTGGTGGCAATTAAACATGCGCTTTTCAATTTAATTTCAGAAGCAACAGTAGATGGTTTATTATTAGGCTTCATGTGTTGCTCAAATTCTTTTGCCACATTCTGATTTTCACTCTTATTTTTCTCCTGTTTTGCTTTATTAGCTCTATTAATATCATCTTTCAAAATGGAATCAGGAGTCATAGGAAGCAAAGTAATATTTTTATCCCTATGAACAAGAGTGTACTGATTGTTTCTACCATGGTGTACAGAATTTTTATCAAATTGCCATGGTCTACCAAGTAATAAGGAACATGCTTGCATAGGTACCACATCACAATCAACATAATCAGCATATGTAGAGATACTAAAATGCACACGAGCAAAGACGTGTTACCTTAACCTTGCTGCTGTTGTTGAACCATTGGATGTAGTAAGGATGTGGATGTGGTCTTGTGGTGAGAGATAGCTTCTCCACCATCTCCATGCTAGCCAAGTTGTTGCAGCTCCCTCCATCTATGATGACGCGAATAGAACGTTCCTTCACAACTCCCTTTGTATGGAACACATTATGCCTCTGATTTTGCTCAGCTCGTGTAACCTGCACACTCAAAACACGTTGAGCAACTAAACATTCATACCTGTCAGCATCTTCAGCAGCCATGTATTGTGTCTCATGATCAGAATAATCTCCACCGTGTTCCTCATGTGTAATAAGAGCCAAAGTCTCCTCATCATAGTCACTAGCGGACTCATACCCACCAACCTCAGTAGCAATCATCACACGCTGAGATTTGCATTCTCTCGCATAATGACCTCTTCCCTTACAACGACGACAAATAATATCACTTGTGTGCCCTGTTGACGCCATGGAAGAAGAAGAGCTTTGTGCAGGCCCGGCAGGTGTGCTCTTGGCAGATAGTGGTGGTTGTGCCTGCTTTCTTGTATCACGGTTGGAGGTGGCACGGAGGTGATGGTGCGGTGGAAGTAGATGATGCAAGTGGTGTCCATGATGAAGGTCGACCTGCAGAAAAGTTAGTGCTGGCGCCAATGCATCGATCCTGCACTTCACGTTCAGCTTTACAAGCAAGATGGAATAAGCAGTGATATTATTATAATCCTTATAGTCTAGAATGGTCTGAATCTCTATTTAATCCACCCGGAAAAGCGTGCAAGCATAGCTTCATTCTCCTCAACAATACCACATCTAATCAAGCCGGTTTGTAATTCGATAATATTCTTCTACAGAAATTTTTCCTTGTCTTAAGCGCTGCAAATTTTGAAGTAATTCACGTTGATAATATGGTGGAACCCAACGAGTACGCATAGCAGTTTTCAAAGCAGCCCAAGTAGCTGGAACAGGATATAACCTACAATGTTCAGACCACCAAACACATGCAAAGCTAGTGAAAGCACAAGCAAGCAGCAGGAACACGTCTCTCCTCGGGATATTGTAAACATGTAAATCGTTGTTCAGTTTCTAACTCCCAAGTAAGATATATATCGGGAACATATCTACCCTCAAATGGTGGAATATTCAATTTCACTTTAGGGAGATGGTCATGATCTCGTACTGAGGGTAGCCCTAATATTGCCATTATTTGCATGTGGGCGACACGGTGGTTGTGGTGCTGGTGGTTGCACGTAGTTCGATGTTGATCAACCTCATCCTCATAATCGCCCACATACTCATCATCCTCCTCGGTACCACCAGCAGCGATGCAGGAGCCAAAGAAGCACCAACAGCGAGAGCAGCGGCACCAGAATTTTGTCTGGCTCAATAGGAACACGCTGAGCTCGTCCATACTGATTCGGAAGGGGCGTAGTTGTTGTCGTTCGAGAGGTGCGATAGGTGCAGCCGGCGGTGGTTGTGGAAAACGCGAGCAATTCATCAAACTTGCTATCAAGCTTTGTTTCAAACGTCTTCTCAATGCCATCTATCTTCTCCATGGCGCGTCAAATCTGTTTAGCACATCTTGCACTGTCCACTCATCATTTGCTGAAATTTATCATGTAGCTGTTTGTTCGTCGAGTTCTCCCAATCAGCCTCATCGACTTGTGATCCTACCATGGCTAGCAGCAAATAGAAACACACAAGAATATGATCCTCTGAGACTACTAAGAAGTGGTAGTGGTGTATCACAAACCGTCAAGCAAATCTCAAATTCTTACCAGTTCTTACCCAGCAGCAAAGTGAGGTGATCGGCAACCGTTGTAGTCAAAACTCTCAAAGCTTGGATAGAGCGATTACCAGGGAGAGTCCAACGCACGACGTAGATGTATGTGGAGCTGGGAACGCTTGTAATATGGTAGCAAAAAGGGTCAGCAATAATCAATTCACATATGCAAAGTTGAATAAGCGCTCAATGGCGATCTTGTCTTGGTCCTAGGCTAGACTGTGCTGAACACGCGAGCCTAGAACACCAACAAAATCACGGTGGACACGTAAACAAGGGAGGAGCACACTCTGAATTTTTTTCTCCTTTTTTTGCACTTTTTTCCTCTTTTTTTTGCTCATAACAATTTTTTTCGAAAAAAGTCTACAAATGGTCTAAAACTGCCTAGCCAGATTTTTTTTTGAAGCTGGAACTATTTTTCTTCTGCGGATGGCTCGGAAGTTGGGAGTCCTCCGCTGTCACGACTCGAGTATCGCGTGATCTGAAACCGAAAACAATGCAACAATTCTTGGACTCGGACTAGGACTGGTGGCGGAGATGAATCTGGTGGAACTTCGGATTTGGTGGCGGAGATGAATCTGGTGGAACTTCGGGTTGGTGGCGGAGATGAATCTGGTGGAACTTGGACTGGTGGCGGAGATGAATCTGGTGGAACTTCGGATTGGTGGCGGATAAATGTTGCGGGTGGACTCGGATGGGCGTGATGGCGGCGGATATGTGGTGGCGTATATGGATTGGATTGGCGGTGAATATGTGGTGGTGGTATATGGCAGCGGCGATGTGACAACTCGTGAACAGAACTTCGAAACTCTAAAGACTAGGCGCTAAGACCAGCAACTTGACACGACGATGCAACCGCAAATTCAACAAAGCAAATACAGAAAAGATTATGCAAAGGCTCAGATTGGTTCGGATGGGATGAACTAACCCTAATTTTTTTTGGCTTATTCGTGGACTATAGGTATGAAGAACAGACTCGATCAAAACTACGAAAAACTGTAAAATCTCACCGAGCAACCTGGAAATTTGATACCACTTGATAGAGGCGGAGGTGTCCTGTCTTTCGATGAGATGGTGGATTTCGCTTTGGTGGAAGTCGACTTTGACGATCCGACTACGAGTGTGCAAGGACGTCGCACCTTAGCAATCGCTAAACCAACTCCGAGAGGTTATTGACCACGCCAGAACACGATCAACCTAACCACGAGGGTCTGTTTCCTGCGAGCAAATGAAGAACAAGCAAGAAACTGAGATTGCAATCTGGATATTGCGAATATAAGATGAAAGCTTTATTGATCAAGGTGGGGTTCTGTGACGCCTTTATGCAGTCGTTGAACACAAGCGAAATGCTGTGAAGTTGCAGCAATGGCGAACTTTTAATCTAAACAAAACCCAAAGTCTAAGCGGTGCCCCAAGGGCTGTATATATGGAGGAAGAGGGGTGAATTTCGTGGCCCTTGGTGGAGGGTCGAAACTAACCCTATCTCTTGTTTCCCCACACATACGGACTCTAAAAATAGCCTATACTTATGTATTTCGAAATTACATGGGCCTGGCCCAATAATAAGGTGAAGCAGCACCTAAAATAGCCTCTGGACGAAATTTATGAAGTGGCATCTTGTATATTTCGTCCAAGGCTTCATGCACTCATTATGGTGGCTTCAAAGTCCTGAAATCATCACTTGTAACTCCGTTCTTGTTCCCCTTGCGCATGCCATCATCTCCATGCTTGTTCTTGCTCCAATGTTCATCCTTCTCCAAGCTAGGCCCTTCATTTGTAAGCAAAACAAATGTATCCAATTTAGGCGGCATCATATTCTCATGACATTAGAATCATTACCAAGAAGCGAAAGTACACAGTAATTTAGTTGGCGTCTTGTGAGCTCTAGTAATTGGTCCAGTATGTATAGCAGCAGGGGCTGTGTGTGTAACAATGGTATTGATGTCCTCATCAGAACAAAAGGTCATTCCTGGCATCGGTCAATATATATGTGGAAATGATATCTCCTCTATAGAGGAGAAGAAATTTTGGGGCAATCAGGCAAAAAGCGCACGAGAAAGTGAATACTTTCAAGGACTGCCATAGAATGGAGAGATGTTCACTAAAACGGTCATAATTTTGTCATTCGGAGTCCGTGTCGCACCCACAAGTACTCAAACTACTCGCGACGAGCGCGCGAATCAAGAAAATACTTCCCGCTTGCGCCAGGAGGCCCGGAGTGCCCTCAAATACGGCCTAAAGCAGGACTTTTTGGCCCTGAAAGTCAAAGAACATCATTCGTCGCTGTTTTTCAGACAAGTTTCTGAACCCATTGGCACCTCCTTTTGAAGGAAATTCGAGAGATTATGTTGCTTATGCACCTTTTTGCAGATGCACTATGTTGTAACTCATGCGCCCGAAAGCCAAGAACAAAAGGGCATTCGTGGCATCGGTCAATATATATGTGGAAACGATATCACCTCTATAGAGGACAAGAAATTTTGGGGCAATCAGGCAAAAAGCGCACGAGAAAATGAAGTACTTTCAAGGACTGCCATAGAATGGAGAGATGTTCACTAAAACAGTCATAATTTTGTCATTCAGAGTCCGTGTCAGACCCACAAGTACTCAAACTACTCGTGGCGAGCGCGCGAATCCAGAAAATACTCCCCGCTTGTGCCAGGAGACCCGGAGTGCCCTCAAATACGGCCTTAAGCAGCACTTTTTGGCCTTGAAAGTCAAAGAACATCATTCGTCGCTGTTTTTCAGACAAGTTTCTGAACCCATTAGCACTTCCTTTTGAAGGAAATTTGACAGATTATGTTGCTTATAGACATTAGCCCCCCTGGTAGGGACAAACGTACCTTTCTGCAGATGCTCTATGATCGGGGCAATCTTATTGGCCGTAATTTGAAGAAAATCCAGTGACTATATGCCTTATTCTCCTTGTTTTCGCGGATGAAATGCTGTAACTCACGCGCGTGAAAGCCAAGAACAAAAGGGCATTCCTGGCATCCGTCAATATATATGTGGAAACGATATCCCCTCTATAGAGGACAAGAAATTTTGGGGCAATCAGGAAAAAAGCGCACGAAAAAATGAAGTACTTTCAAGGACTGCCATAGAATGGAGAGATGTTCACTAAGACGGTCATAATTTTGTCATTCGGAGTCCGTGTCAGACCCACATGTACTCAAATAGCTCGCGGCAAGCGCGTGAATCCATAAAATACTCCCCGCTAGCGCCAGGAGGCATGGAGTACCCTCAAATACGGCCTTAAGCAGGACTTTTTGGCCCTGAATGTCAAAGAACATCATTCATCGCTATTTTTCAGACAAGTTTCTGAACCCATTGGCACTTCCTTTTGAAGGAAATTCGAGAGATGATGTTGCTTATAGACATTAGCCCCCCTGGTAGGGACAAACGTACCTTTATGCAGATGCTCTATGATCCGGGCAATCTCATTTGGCCGTAAATTGAAGAAAATCCAGCGGCTATATGCCTTATTCTCCTTGTTTTCGCCGGATGGCATCTTTGTAACTCACGCAGCGTGAAAGCCAAGAACAAAAGGGCATTCCTGGCATCGGTCAATATATATGTGGAAACGATATCTCCTCTATAGAGGACAAGAAATTTTGGGGCAATCAGGCAAAAAGCGCACGAGAAAATGAAGTACTTTCAAGGGCTGCCATAGAATGGAGAGATGTTCACTAAAACAGTCATAATTTTGTCATTCGGAGTCCGTGTCGGACCCACAAGTACTCAAACTACTAGCGGCGGCGAGCGTGAATCAGAAAATACTCCCGCTTGTGCGGGAGGCCGGAGTGCCCTCAAATACGGCCTTAAGCAGCACTTTTTGGCCCTGAAAGTCAAAGAACATTATTCGTCGCTGTTTTTCAGACAAGTTTCTGAACCCATTGGCACTTACTTTTGAAGGAAATTTGAGAGATTATGTTGCTTATAGACATTAGCCCCCCTGGTAGGGACAAACGTAC
Source organism: Aegilops speltoides (assembly GCA_021437245.1). NCBI lineage: Eukaryota > Viridiplantae > Streptophyta > Magnoliopsida > Poales > Poaceae > Aegilops > Aegilops speltoides. The sequence continues at coordinate 43,548 of JAHHZJ010000889.1, forward strand.
CTTTCTGCAGATGCTCTATGATCCGGGCAATCTCATTTCGCCGTAAATTGAAGAAAATCCAGCGGCTATATCCCTTATTACCTTGTTTTGCCGGATGGCATGTTGTAACTCACGCGCGTGAAAGCCAGGAACAAAAGGGCATTCCTGGCATCGATCAATATATATGTGGAAGCGATATCTCCTCTATAGATTACAAGAAATTTTGGGGCAATCAGGCAAAAAGCGCACGAGAAAATGAAGTACTTTCAAGGACTACCATAGAATTTAGAGATGTTCACTAAAACGGTCATAATTTTGTCATTCGGAGTCCGTGTCGGACCCACAAGTACTCAAACGGCTCGCGGCGAGCGCGTGAATCCAGAAAAAACTCCCCACTTGCGCCAGGAGGCCCGGAGTACCCTCAAATACGGCCTTAAGCGGGACTTTTTGTTACGAAAGTCAAAGAACATCATTAAATCATTGTTTTTGAGACAAGTTTCTGAACCCATTGGCACTTCCTTTTGAAGGAAATTCAAGAGATTATGTTGCTTATAGACATTAGCCCCTCTGGTAGGGACAAACGTACCTTTCTACAGATGCTCTATGATCCGGGCAATCTCATTTGGCCGTAAATTGAAGAAAATCCAGCGGCTATATGCCTTATTCTCCTTGTTTTTGCCGGATGGCATGTTGTAACTCACGCGCATGAAAGCCAAGAACAAAAGGGCATTCCTGGCATCGGTCAATATATATGTGGAAACGATATCTCCTCTATAGAGGACAAGAAATTTTGGGGCAATCAGGCAAAAAGCGCACGAGAAAATGAAGTACTTTCAAGGACTGCCATAGAATGGAGAGATGTTCACTAAAACGGTCATAATTTTGTCATTGAGTCCGTGGTCGGACCCACAAGTACTCAAACTACTAGCGGCGGCGCACGAATCTAGAAAATACTCCCGCTTGTGCGGGAGGCCGAGTGCCCTCAAACACGGCCTTAAGCAAGACTTTTGGCCCCGAAAGTCAAAGAACATCATTCATCGCTGTTTTTTAGACAAGTTTCTGAACCCATTGGCACTTACTTTTGAAGGAAATTTGAGAGGTTATGTTGCTTATAGACATAAGCCCCCCTGTTAGGGACAAACGTACCTTTCTGCAGATGCTCTATGATCCGGGTAATCTCATTTGGCCGTAAATTGAAGAAAATCCAGCGGCTATATGCCTTATTCTACTTATTTTCGGCGGATGGCATGTTGTAACTCACACGCGTGAAAGCCAGGAACAAAAGGGCATTCCTGGCATCGGTCAATATATATGTGGAAGCGATATCTCCTCTATAGAGGACAAGAAATTTTGGGGCAATCAGGCAAAAAGCGCACGAGAAAATGAAGTACTTTCAAGGACTACCATAGAATTTAGAGATGTTCACTAAAACGGTCATAATTTTGTCATTCGGAGTCCATGTCGGACCCACAAGTACACAAACGGCTCGCGGCGAGCGTGCGAATCCAGAAAAAACTCCCCGCTTGTGCCAGGAGGCCCGGAGTACCCTCAAATACGGCCTTAAGCAGGACTTTTGGCCCTGAAAGTCAAAGAACATCAATCGTCGCTGTTTTTGAGACAAGTTTCTGAACCCATTGGCACTTCCTTTTGAAGGAAATTCGAGAGATTATGTTGCTTATAGACATTAGCCCCTCTGGTAGGGACAAACGTACCTTTCTGCAGATGCTCTATCATCCAGGCAATCTCATTTGGCCGTAAATTGAAGAAACTCCAGCGGCTATATGCCTTATTCTCCTTGTTTTTGCGGATGGCATGTTGTAACTCACGGCGCATGAAAGCCAAGAACAAAAGGGCATTCTGGCATCGGTCAATATATATGTGGAAACGATATCTCCTCTATAGAGGACAAGAAATTTTGGGGCAATCAGCAAAAGCGCACGAGAAAATGAAGTACTTTCAAGGACCGCCATAGAATGGAGAGATGTTCACTAAAACGGTCATAATTTTGTCATTGAGTCCGTGTCGGACCCACAAGTACTCAAACTACTCATGAAAGTGCGCGAATCAAGAAAATACTTCCCGCTTGTGCGGGAGGCCCGAGTGCCCTCAAACACGGCCTTAAGCAGGACTTTTTGGCCCTGAAAGTCAAAGAACATCATTCGTCGTTGTTTTTCACACAAGTTTCAACCCATTGGCACTTCCTTTTGAAGGAAATTTGAGAGATTATGTTGCTTATAGACATTAGCCCCCCTGGTAGGGACAAACGTACCTTCTGCAGATGCTCTATGATCAGGCAATCTCATTTGGCCGTAAATTGAAGAAAATCCAATGGCTATATGCCTTATTCTCCTTGTTTTCGCGGATGGCATGTTGTAACTCACGCAGCGTGAAAGCCAAGAACAAAAGGGCATTCTGGCATCGGTCAATATATATGTGGAAGCGATATCTCCTCTATAGAGGACAAGAAATTTTGGGGCAATCAGCAAAAAGCGCGCGAGAAAATGAAGTACTTTCAAGGGCGCCATAGAATTTGGAGATGTTCACTAAAACGGTCATAATTTTGTCATTGAGTCCGTGTCGGACCCACAAGTACTCAAACGGCTCATGGCGTATGTGAATCAGAAAATACTCCCCGCTTGCGCCAGGAGGCCCGGAGTACCTTCAAATACGGCCTTAAGCAGGACTTTTTGGCCCTGAAAGTCAAAGAACATCATTCGTCGTTGTTTTTCAGACAAGTTTCTGAACCCATTGGCACTTCCTTTTGAAGGAAATTCGAGAGATTATGTTGCTTATAGACATTAGCCCCTGGTAGGGACAAACATACCTTTCTATAGATGCTCTATGATCCGGGCAATCTCATTTGGCCGTAAATTGAAGAAAATCCAGTGGCTATATGCCTTATTCTCCTTGTTTTCGCCGGATGGCATGCTGTAACTCATGCGCATGAAAGCCAAGAACAAAAGGGCATTCCTGGCATCGGTCAATATATATGTGGAAACGATATCTCCTCTATAGAGGACAAGAAATTTTGGGGCAATCAGCAAAAGCGCACGAGAAAATGAAGTACTTTCAAGGACCGCCATAGAATGGAGAGATGTTCACTAAAGCGGTCATAATTTTGTCATTGAGTCCGTGTCGGACCCACAAGTACTCAAACTACTTTCATGGCGAGCGCGAATCCAGAAAATACTCGCTTGCGCCAGAGGCCCGGAGTGCCCTCAAATCTGACCTTAAGCAGGACTTTTGGCCCCGAAAGTCAAAGAACATCATTCATCGTTGTTTTTCACAAGTTTCAACCCATTGGCACTTCCTTTTGAAGGAAATTCGAGAGATTATGTTGCTTATAGACATTAGCCCCTGGTAGGGACAAATGTACCTTTCGCAGATGCTCTATGATCAAGGCAATCTCATTTGGCCATAAATTGAAGAAAATCCAATGCTATATGCCTTATTCTCCTTGTTTTGGCGGATGGCATGTTTGTAACTCACACGCGTGAAAGCCAAGAACAAAAGGGCATTCCTGGCAGCGGTCAATATATATGTGGAAACGATATCTCCTCTATAGAGGACAAGAAATTTTGGGGCAATCAGGCAAAAAGCGCATGAGAAAATGAAGTACTTTCAAGTACTGCCATAGAATGGAGAGATGTTCACTAAAACGGTCATAATTTTGTCATTTGGAGTCCGTGTCGGACCCACAAGTACTCAAACCTCTCATGGCAGCGCCGAATCAGAAAATACTCCGCTTGCGCCAGAGAGGCCGGAGTGCCCTCAAATCTGGCCTTAAGCAGGACTTTTGGCCCCGAAAGTCAAAGAACATCATTCGTCATTTGTTTTTCGGACAAGTTTCAACCCATTGGCACTTCCATTTGAAGGAAATTCGAGAGATTATGTTGCTTATAGACATTAGCCCCCTGGTAGGGACAAACGTACCTTTCTACAGATGCTCTATGATCATGGCAATCTCATTTGGCCGTAATTTGAAGAAAATCCATGCTATATGCCTTATTCTCCTTGTTTTCACGGATGGCATGTTTGTAACTCACGCGTGAAAGCCAAGAACAAAAGGGCATTCTGGCATCGGTCAATATATATGTGGAAACGATATCTCCTCTATAGAGGACAAGAAATTTTAGGGCAATCGGGCAAAAAGCGCATGAGAATTTGAAGTACTTTCAAGGACGCCATAGAATGGAGAGATGTTCACTAAAACGGTCATAATTTTGTCATTGAGTCCGTGTCGGACCCACAAGTACTCAAACTACTCGCGGCAAGTAGCCGAATCCAAAAATACTCCCGCTTGCTTAGGAGGCCCGAGTGCCCTCAAATCTGACCTTAAGCAAGACTTTTGGCCTCGAAAGTCAAAGAACATCATTGAAGGAAATCGTTGTTTTTAGCCCCTGGTAGGGACAAGTTTCGAACCCATTGGCACTTCCTTTTGAAGGAAATTCGAGAGATTATGTTGCTTATAGACATTAGCCCCCCTGGTAGGGACAAACGTACCTTTCTGCAGATGCTCTATGATCCGGGCAATCTCATTTGGCCGTAACTTGAAGAACATCCAACGGCTATATGCCTTATTCTCCTTGTTTTCGCCGGATGGCATGCTGTAACTCATGCGCGTGAAAGCCAAGAACAAAAGGGCATTCCTGGCATTGGTCAATATATATGTGGAAATGATATCTCCTCTATAGAGAATAAGAAATTTTGGGGCAATCAGGCAAAAAGCGCACGAGAAAATGAAGTACTTTCAAGGACTGCCATAGAATGGAGAGATGTTCACTAAAACGGTCATAATTTTGTCATTCGGAGTCCCTGTGGGACCCACAAGTACTCGAACGGCTCGCGACGAGCGCGCGAATCCATAAAATACTCCACGCTTGCGCCAGGAGGCACAGAGTACCCTCAAATATGGCCTTAAGCAGGACTTTTTGGCCTTGAAAGTCAAAGAACATCATTCGTCACTGTTTTCCAGACAAGTTTCTGAACCCATTGGCACTTCCTTTTGAAGGAAATTCGAGAGATTATGTTGCTTATAGACATTAGCCCCCTGGTAGGGACAAATGTACCTTTCTACAGATGCTCTATGATCCGGGCAATCTCATTTGGCCGTAAGTTGAAGAAAATCCAGCGGCTATATGCCTTATTCTCCTTGTTTTCGCCGGATGGCATCTTTGTAACTCACGCGTGAAAGCCAAGAACAAAAGGGCATTCTGGCATAGGTCAATATATATATGTGGAAACGATATCTCCTCTATAGAGGACAAGAAATTTTAGGGCAATCAGCAAAAAGCGCACGAGAAAATGAAGTACTTTCAAGGGCGCCATAGAATGGAGAGATGTTCACTAAAGCGGTCATATTTTGTCATTCGAGTCCGTGTCGGACCCACAAGTACTCAAACTACTCACGGCGGAGCGCGCTGAATCAGAAAATACTCCCCGCTCCGCCAGAGGCCGGAGTGCCCTCAAATCTGACCTTAAGCAGGACTTTTGGCCCGAAAGTCAAAGAACATCATTAAATCGCTATTTTTCGGACAAGTTTCAATCCATTGGCACTTCCATTTGAAGGAAATTGACAGATTATGTTGCTTATAGACATTAGCCCCCCTGGTAGGGACAAACATACCTTTCTGCAGATGCTCTATGATCCGGGCAATCTCATTTGGCCGTAATTTGAAGAAAATCCAGAGGCTATATGCCTTATTCTCCTTGTTTTCGCCGGATGGAATGCTGTAACTCATGCGCGTGAAAGCCAAGAACAAAAGTGCATTCCTGGCATCGGTCAATATATATGTGGAAACGATATCTCCTCTATAGAGGACAAGAAATTTTAGGGGCAATCAGCAAAAAGCGACGAGAAAATGAAGTACTTTCAAGGACTGCCATAGAATGGAGAGATGTTCACTAAAATAGTCACAATTTTGTCATTCGGAGTCCGTGTCGGACCCACAAGTACTCAAACTACTCGCGGCGAGCGCGCGAATCTAGAAAATACTCCCCGCTTGCACTAGGAGGCCCGGAGTGCCCCCAAATACGGCCTTAAGCAGGACTTTTCGCCTACGAAAGTCAAAGAACATCATTAAATCGTTGTTTTTGAGACAACTTTCGAACCCATTGGCACTTCCTTTTGAAGGAAATTGAGAGATTATATTGCTTATAGACATTAGCCCCCTGGTAGGGACAAACGTACCTTTCTGAGATGCTCTATGATCAAGGCAATCTCATTTGGCCGTAATTTGAAGAAAATCCAGTGCTATATGCCTTATTCTCCTTGTTTTCGCGGATGGCATCTTTGTAACTCACGCGGCGTGAAAGCCAAGAACAAAAGGGCATTCTGGCATCGGTCAATATATATGTGGAAACCATATCTCTTCTATAGAGGACAAGAAATTTTGGGGCAATCAGGCAAAAAGCGCATGAGAAAATGAAGTACTTTCAAGGGCGCCATAGAATGGAGAGATGTTCACTAAAACGGTCATAAGTTTGTCATTGAGTCCGTGTCGGACCCACAAGTACTCAAACTACTCATGCAAGCGCGAATCCAAAAATACTCCCGCTTGCGCGGGGAGGCCCGGAGTGCCCTCAAACGGCCTTAAGCAGCACTTTTGGCCCGAAAGTTAAAGAACATCATTAAATCGTTGTTTTTCAGACAAGTTTCTGAACCCATTGGCACTTCCTTTTGAAGGAAATTCGAGAGATTATGTTGCTTATAGATATTAGCCCCCTTGGTAGGGACAAACGTACTTTCTGCAGATGCTCTATGATCCGGGCAATCTCATTTGGCCGTGAATTGAAGAAAATCCAGGGGCTATATGCCTTATTCTCCTTGTTTTCGCCGGATGGCATGCTGTAACTCACGCGCGTGAAAGCCAAGAACAAAAGGGCATTCCTGGCAACGGTCAATATATATGTGGAAATGATATCTCCTCTATAGAGGAGAAGAAATTTTGGGGCAATCAGGTAAAAAGCGCACGACAAAATGAAGTACTTCAAGGACTGCCATAGAATGGAGAGATGTTCACTAAAACGGTCATAATTTTGTCATTCGGAGTCCGTGTCGGACCCACAAGTACTCAAACGGCTCGCGACGAGCGCGCGAATCGAGGAAATACTCCCTGGTTGCGCCAGGAGGCCCGGAGTGCCCTCAAATACGGCCTTAAGCAGGACTTTTTGGCCCTGAAAGTCAAAGAACATCATTCGTCGCTGTTTTTCAGACAAGTTTCTGAACCCATTGGCACTTCCTTTTGAAGGAAATTTGACAGATGATGTTGCTTATACAAATTAGCCCCCCTGGTAGGGACAAACGTACCTTTTTGCAGATGCTCTATGATCCGGGCAATCTCATTTGGCCGTAATTTGAAGAAAATCCAACGGGCATATGCCTTATTCTCCTTGTTTTCGCCGGATGAAATGTTGTAACTCATGCGCGTGAAAGCCAAGAACAAAAGGGCATTCCTGGCATCGCTCAATATATATGTGGAAATGATATCTCCTGATAGAGGCAAAGGTGTCCCGTCTTTCGATGAGATGATGGATATCGTTTTGGTGGAAGTCGACTTTGACGATCTGACTACAAACGTGCGAGGACGTCGCGCCTTAGCAATCGCTAAACCAACTCCGAGAGGTTATTGACCACGTCGAGCATGATCAACGACCACGAGGGTGCATTTCCTGTGAGCAAACGAAGAAAAAGCAAGAAACTGAGATTGCAATCTGGATATTGCGAATATAAGATGAAAGCTTTATTGATCAAGGTGGGGTTCTGTGGCGCCTTTATGCAGTCGTTGAACACAAACAAAATCTGCGAAGTTGCAGCTATGGCGAACTTTAATCTAAAAAACCCAAAGTCTAAGCGGTGCCCTAAGGGCTGTATATATGGAGGAAGAGGGGAATTTCGTGGCCCTTGGTGGAGGGTCGAAATCAACCCTATCTCTTGTTTCCCCACACATACGGACTCTAAGAATAGCCTATACTTATGTATTTCGAACTTACATGGGCCTGGCCCAATAATAAGGTGTGTGACACCTAGAATAGCCTCGGGACGAAATTTATGAAGTGGCATCTTGTATATTTCGTCCAAGGCTTCATGCACCCATTATGGTGGCTTCAAAGTCCTGAAATCATCACTAGTAACTCCGTTCTTGTTCCCCTTGCGCATGCCATCATCTCCATGCTTGTTCGTGCTCCAATGTCCATCCTTCTCCAAGCTAGGCCCTTCATTTGTAAGCAAAACAAATGTATCCAATTTAGGCAGCATCACATTCTCATGAACATTAGAATCATAACGAAGAAACGAAAGTACCTAACAATTTATTTGGCGGGCGCGTGCTCTAGTAATTGGTCCAGTATATGTAGCAGTAGGGGTTGTGGGTGTAACAATGGTATTGATGTCCTCATCATCCTCCCCTTCTTGAAATGAAGTCATCCTCGACGGAATCTCATACTCCTCACCCAAATAAGGCTTCAAATCTGCAATGTTAAAAGTGGGACTAACCCCAAAATCTGCAGGCAACTCAAGTTTATATGCATTATCATTTATTTTCTCTAACACTTTAAAAGGTCCGATAGCACGTGGCATTAGCTTTGATTTTGCAAATCAGAAATCTATCCTTACATAAATGTAAACAAACAAGATCTCGGTGCAAACACAACATGTTTTCTACCCTTATCTCCAGCAAGTTTATATTTAGCATTCATATGCTCAATGTTTTCCTTAGTTAACTCATGCATTTTTAAAATCAATTCAGCATGTTCTTTAGCATCAAAATTAACCTTCTCCGAAGATGGAAGAGGCAACAAATCAATAGGTGCGAGGTAGGAAACCATACACAACTTCAAAAGGGCACATCTTAGTAGTAGAATGCAATGAACGATTATAAGCAAATTCAATATGAGGCAAGCATTCCTCCCACATTTTCTTATTATTCTTCAAAACAGCCCTAAGCATAGTAGACAATGTTCTATTGACTACTTCAGTTTGTCCATCAGTTTGGGGGTGACAAGTAGTACTAAAAGCAGTTTAGTCCCCAACTTAGCCCATAAACATCTCCAAAAGTGGCTAAGAAATTTAGTATCACGATCTGAAACAATAGTATTTGGCACACCATGCAAGCGAATAATTTCACGAAAGAACAAATCAGCAACATTAATAGCATCATCGCTTTTATGACATGGTATAAAGTGTGCCATTTTGAGAATCTATCCACGACAACAAATATGCTATCCCTCCTTCTTTGTTCTAGGTAAACCTAAAACAATGTCCATAGATATATCCTCCCAAGGAACACTAGAGTGCAGACAAAGGCATATATAAACCATGAGGATTGAGTCGTGACTTAGCTTTTTGACATGTAGTGCAGTGAGCAATAAAATGCTCAACATCCCCGTCTCATCTTTGGCCAAAAGAAATGTGTAGCTAATCGTCCTCCGTCTTCTTCACGCCAAAGTGTCCCATTAGTCCTCCTCCATCGCCTCCTGCAACAACAAAAGGCGAAGCGGAGCTAGCTGGAATGCATAGCTTGTTAGCACGAACACAAATCCATCATTAACGACGAACTTGTTCCATGTTCTTCCTTCTTTACAATTTTGCAATACATCTTTAAAATCAGCATCATGCACATATTGATCTTTGATGGTCTCCAAACCAAATATTTTGAAGTCAAGTTGTGAAAGCATAGTATAGCGACGAGACAATGCATCGGCAATAACATTTTCTTTACCCTTCTTGTGTTTAATGACATAAGGAAAGTCTCAATGAATTCAACCCATTTAGCATGTCTACGATTCAATTTAGCTTGACTTTTAATATGTTTCAAAGATTCATGATCGAATGTATAACAAATTCTTTGGGCCATAAATAATGTTGCCATGTTTCTAAAGTCCGAACAAGAGCATATAATTCTTTATCATAAGTAGAATAATTCAGACTAGGCCCCTTAATTTTTGAGAAAAGTATGCAACAGGTTTGCCATCTTGTAATAACACACCTCTAATCCAATTCCACTAGCATCACATTCAAGCTCAAAAGTCTTATTAAAATCAGGAAGTTGGAGTAAAGGGCATGTGTCAACTTATCTTTCAATAGCGTGAAGGCTTCTTCACATGCGGCACCCCAAACAAAAGGCACATCCTTCTTTGTAAGCTCGTTGAGAGGTGCAGCAATGGTGCTGAAATCTCTCACAAAACGCCTATAGAATCCAGCGAGGCCAAGAAAACTCCTCACTTGTGTGACCGTTTTGGGCTGCGGCCAACTCTCAATAGCTTCAATCTTGGCTTTATCAACTTCAATTCCCTGTGGAGTAACAACATAACCAAGAAAAGACACTCGGTTGGTGCAAAAGGTGCACTTCCCAAGGTTACCAAACAAACGTGCATCACGTAGAGCAATAAAAACATCACGTAAATGTTCCAAATGTTCTTCCAAAGATCCTCTATAAATCAATATGTCATCAAAGTAAACTACCACAAATCGTCCAATGAAAGCACGTAAAATTTTGTTCATTAATCTCATGAAAGTACTAGGTGCATTAGTTAACCCAAAAGGCATGACTAACCACTCATATAAACCAAACTTAGTTTTCAATGTTGTTTTCCATTCATCTCCCAATTTCATACGAATTTGATGGTATCCACTACGCAAATCAACTTTGGAGAATATTGTAGAGCCACTCAATTCATCAAGCATATCATCTAGCCTAGGAATAGGATGATGATAACGAATAGTAATATTATTAATGCCTCTACAATCAACACACATACGTGATGTACCATCCTTTTTCGGCACTAGAATAATAGGAACAGCACAAGGACTAAGGGATTCGCATATATAACCTTTGTCGAGCAGCTCTTGTACTTGACGCATAATCTCCTTCGTCTCCTCTGGATTGAGTGCGGTATGGTGACGGTTGGGTAATGAAGCACGGGAATTAAGTCAATCGATGCTCAATCCCTCGAATAGGCGGTAATCCGGTGGCACGTCTTGTGGAAAGAGCGTCGTGAACTCTGCAAAATGTTAGTGACACCAGGAGGCAAAGAGGAAAACACGTCCTCGAATGAAAATAATGCCTCTTTGCACACAAAAGCATAACAAACAAATTTGTTGAAATCTAGCTCATCAATATCAGATTTGGTGGCAAGTAAACATGCACTTTTCAATTTTATTTGAAGCAACACTAGATGGTTTATTATTAGGCTTCATTTGTTGCTCAAATTCTTTTGCCACAATCTGATTTTCACTCTTATTCTTCTCTGTTTTGCTTTATTAGCTCTATTAATATCATCTTTCAAAATAGAATCGAGAGTCATAGGAAGCAAAGTAATATTTTATCCTTATGAACAAGAGTATAATGATTGTTTCTACCATGGTGTACAGAATTTTTATCAAATTGCCATGGTCTACCAAGTAATAAGGAACATGCTTGCATAGGTACCACATCACAATCAACATAATCAGCATATGTAGAGATACTAAAATGCACACGAGCAGTACGTGTTACCTTAACCTTGCCGCTGTTGTTGAACCATTGGATGTAGTAAGGATGTGGATGTGGTCTTGTGGTGAGAAAGCTTCTCCACCATCTCCATGCTAGCCAAGTTGTTGCAGCTCCCTCCATCTATGATGGCCAGCACATGAGCGTTCCTTCACAACTCCTTTGTATGGAACAAATTGTGCCTCTGATTTTGCTCAGCTTGTGTGACCTGCACACTCAAAACACGTTGAGCAACTAAACATTCATACTGTCAGCGTCTTCAGGAGCCATGTATTGCGTCTCATGATCAGAATCATCTCCACCGTGTTCTTCACGTGTAATAAGAGCCAACGTCTCCTCATCATAGTCACTAAGCGGACTCATACCCACCATCCTCGGTAGCAATCATCACACGCTGAGATTTGCATTCTCTCGCATAATGACCTCTTCCCTTACAACGACGACAAATAATATCACTTGTGTGCCCAATTGATGCCATGGAAGAAGAAGAGCTATGTGTAGGCCGGCGAGTGCGCTCTTGGCGAGATAGTGGAGGTTGTGCACGCTTTCTTGTATCACGGTGGAGGTGGCACTGATGGAGGTCTTTGGTGCGATGGAAGTAGAGGATGCGCGGTGTCCATGATGAAAGTCGACCTGCGAGAAAAAGTTAGTTCGCGCCAATGCTTGTCGATCCTGCACTTCACGTTCGACTTTACAAGCAAGATGGAATAAGCGAGTGATATTAGTATACTCCTTATACTCTAGAATGGTCTGAATCTCTCTATTTAATCCACATATAAAACATGCAAGCATAGCTTCATTCTCCTCAACAATACCACATCTAATCATGCGGTTTGTAATTCACGATAATATTCTTCTACAGAATTTTTCCTTGTCTTCAACGCTGCAATTTTGAAGCAATTCACGTTGATAATATGGTGGAACCCACCGAAATCGCATAGCAGTTTTCAAAGCAGCCCAAGTTGATGGAATAGGATATAATCTACAATGTTCAGACAACCATACACATTCAAAACTAGTGAAAGCACAAACAGCAGCAGCAACCCGTCTCTCCTCGAGATATTGTAATCATGCAAAACGTTGTTCGGTTTCTAACTCCCAAGTAAGATATATATCAGGAACATATCTACCCTCAAATGGTGGAATATTCAATTTCAGTTTAGGAGTATGGTCATTATCTCGTACACGAGGTGGTAGTGCAGGCCTACCATTGCAAATATATACACGAGGTCGACCTGGTGGTGGTGGTCTTTGGTGGTTGCACGTAGTTCTGATTTTGATCAACCTCATCCTCATAATAGTCCTCCACATCTCCTCTGCATCAGCAGCAAGAGAGCCTGAAGCACCAACAACATGGTAATGCTCCGAAATTTTGTCTGGCCCAATAGGAACACGGCTGTGCTCGTCCATCTTGATTCGGAAGGGGCGTTGTTGTAGTTGTTGTTGTTGCGAGAGGTGCGATAGGTGCAGCCGGCGGTGGTTGTGGAAAACGCGAGCAATTCATTAAACTTGCTATCAAACTTTGTTTGAATGTCTTCTCAATGCCATCTATCTTCTCCATGGCCTCGTCAAATCTGTTTAGCACATCTTGCACCTGTCCACTCATCATTTGCTGAAATTTATCATGTAGCTGTTTGTTAGTCGAGGTTCTCCCAATCAGTCTCATCGGCTTGTGATCCTACCATGGTTAGCAGCAAATAGAAACACACAAGAATATGATCTTCTGAGACTACTAAGAGGTGGTGGTGGTGTATCACAAACCCGTGAAGCAAATCTCAAATTCTTACAGTTCTTACCCCCAGCGGCGGTGTTCGGCAACCGTTGTAGTCAAAACTCTCAAAGCTTGGATAGAGCGATTACGGGGAGAGTCAAGCGCACGACGTAGATGTATGTGGAGCTGGGAAGGCTTATAATATGGTAGCAAAAGGGTCAGCAATAATCAATTCAGAGATGCAAAGTTGAATAAGCGCTCAACGACAGTCTTGTGCTGGTCCTAGGCTAGATTGTGCTAGAGACGCGAGCCTAGAACACTAACAAAATCACGACGCTGCACGGAAACAAGGGAGAAGCACACTCTGAATTTTTTTCACTCTTTTTTTTGCGCTCTTCTTTTTTTTGCCAAAAATCACTATAATGGCGAGTGTCTCAAAACTCTTCCCAAGTCAAGAGAACAGGATAGGCAAGAAATATTTTCGACCAAATTTTTTTTTTCGACTGCCCGGACCCAAAAACTGGAAACGGGTCAAAAAAAACTTTCTATAACGGCGACTATCTCAATACGCTTAGAAACACCTAAAAATAGGATAGCCAGAATTTTTTTTGTCCAGTGCATTTTTGGAAAATTTTGGGCCTAAACGGAGGGTGGTTTCCGGACTTTTTTTTGGAAACCAACCTCTTCTATGAACGGCAAAAGATTGCTGGAATTCGAAACCTACTCAAACAAGGAAACACGAATCGGAAATTAGATGGATCTCGAAAACAAACCTAATATGCAAGGAACTTGGATTGGTGGTGGTATATGGCAGCGGTGGTGGTATATGGCAGCGGTGGTAGTATATGGATATGGATCGGTGGTAGTATATGGATACGGATTAGTGGTGGTATATGGATACGGATTCGGATCGGTGGTGGTAGGTGGCAGGGGCGATGATGTTGCTGCGGTGGCGGCGTGACAACTTATGACCAGAACTCGAAACTCTAAAAGACTAGACGCTAAGACCAGCAACTTGACACGACGATGCAACCGCAAATTCAACAAAGCAAAACCCTAAAAAGATTATGCAAAGGCTCAGATTGGTTCGGATATGATGAACTAACCCTAATTTTTTTGTGGCTTTTCGTGGACTGTATGTATGAAGAACAGACTCGATCTAAACTACGAAAAACTGTAAAATCTCACCGAGCAACTTGGAAATCTGATACCACTTGATAGAGGCAAAGGTGTCCCGTCTTTCGATGAGATGATGGATATCGCTCTGGTGGAAGTCGACTTTGACGATCCGACTCTGACGCGTGCGAGGGCGTCACGCATATAGCAATCGCTAAACCAACTCCGAGAGGTTATTGACCACGCCGAGCACGATCAACGACCACGAAGGTCATTTCCTGCGAGCAAGCGAAGAACAAGCAAGAAACTAAGATTGCAATCTGGATATTGCGAATATAAGATGAAAGCTTTATTGATCAAGGTGGGGTTCTGTGGCGCCTTTGTGCAGTCGTTGAACACAAGCGAAATCTGTGAAGTTGCAGCTATGGCGAACTTTAATCTAAAAACCCAAAGTCTAAGCGGTGCCCTAAGGGTTGTATATATGGAGGAAGAGGGGAATTTCGTGGCCCTTGGTGGAGGGTCGAAGTCAACCCTATCTCTTGTTTCCCCACACATACGGACTCTAAGAATAGCCTATACTTATGTATTTAGAAATTACATGGGCCTGGCCAATAATAAGGTGACGTAGCACCTAGAATAGCCTCGGGACGAAATTTATGAAGTGGCATCTTGTATATTTCGTCCAAGGCTTCATGCACCCATTATGTTGGCTTCAAAGTCCTAAAATCATCACTATTGATAGAGGCAAAGGTGTCCGTCTTTCGATGAGATGGTGGATTTCGCTTTGGTGGAAGTCGACTTTGACGATCCGACTCTGGCGTCACGAGGGCGTCGCGCATATATGTCGCTAAACCAACTCCGAGAGGTTATTGACCACGCCGAACACGATCAACGACCACGAGGTCTATTTCCTGCGAGCAAGCGAAGAACAAGCAAGCTGAGATTGCAATCTGGATATTGCGAATATAAGATGAAAGCTTTATTGATCAAGGTGGGGTTACTGTGGCGCCTTTATGCAGTCGTTGAACACAAGCGAAATCTGTGAAGTTGCAGCTATGGCGAACTTTTGATCTAAACAAAACCCAAAGTCTAAGCGGTGCCCTAAGGGCTGTATATATGGAGGAAGAGGGGAGAATTTCGTGGCCCTTTGGTGGAGGGTCGAAACTAACCCTATCTCTTGTTTCCCCCACATACGGACTCTAAAATAGCCTATACTTATGTATTTCGAAATTACATGGGCTGGCCCAATAATAAGGTGTGTGAGCACCTAGAATAGCCTATGGACGAATATTATGAAGTGGCATCTTGTATATTTCGTCCAAGGCTTCATGCACTCATTATGGTGGCTTCAAAGTCTGAAATCATCACTTGTAACTCCGTTCTTGATCCCCTTGCGCATGCCATCATCTCCATGCTTGTTCTTGCTCCAATGTTCATCCTTCTCCAAGCTAGGCCCTTCATTTGTAAGCAAAACAAATGTATCCAATTTAAGCGACATCATATTCTCATGAACATTAGAATCATTACCAAGAAAGCGAAAGTACTGGTAATTTAATTGGCGTCTTGTGAGCTCTAGTAATTGGTCCGTATATGTATAGTAGGGGCTGTGGGTGTAACAATGGTATTGATGTCCTCATCATCCTCCCTTCTTGAAATGAAGTCGTCCTCGACGGAAGCTCATCTTCCTCACCCAAATAAGGCTTCAAATCTGCAATGTTAAAAGTGGGACTAACCCCAAAATCTGCGAGGCAGCTCAAGTTTATATGCATTATCATTTATTTTCTCCAACACCTTAAAAGGACCAGCGACACGTGGCATTAGCTTTGATTTGCGCAAATCGGAAATCTATCCTTACATAAATGTAACCAAACAAGATCTCGGTGCAAACACAACATGTTTTCTACCCTTATCTCCGCAAGTTTATATTTAGCATTCATCGCTCAATGTTTTCCTTAGTTAACTCATGCATTTTAAAATCAATTCAGCACGTTCTTTAGCATCAAAATTAACCTTCTCCGAAGATGGAAGAGGCAACAAATCAATAGGTGCGAGGTAGGAAACCATACACAACTTCAAAAGGGCACATCTTAGTAGTAGAATGCAATGAGCGATTATAAGCAAATTCAATATGAGGCAAGCATTCCTCCACATTTTCTTATTATTCTTTAGAACAGCCCTAAGCATAGTAGACAATGTTCTATTGACTACTTGAGTTTATCCATCGGTTTGGGGGTGACAAGTAGTACTAAAAGCAGTTTAGTCCCCAACTTAGCCCATAAACATCTCCAAAAGTGGCTAAGAAATTTAGTATCACGATCTGAAACAATAGTATTTGGCACACCATGCAAGCGAATAATTTCACGAAAGAACAAATCAGCAACATTAACGGCATCATCGCTTTTATGACATGGTATAAAGTGTGCCATTTTAGAGAATCTATCCACGACAACAAATATGCTATCCCTCCTTCTTTGTTCTAGGTAAACCTAAAACAAAGTCCATAGATATATCCTCCCAAGGAACACTAGGTGCAGGCAAAGGCATATATAAACCATGAGGATTGAGTCGTGACTTAGCTTTTTGACATGTAGTGCAGCGAGCAATAAAGCGCTCAACATCCGTCTCATCTTTGGCCAAAAGAAATGTGTAGCAAGTCGTCCTCCGTCTTCTTCACGCCAAAGTGTCCCATTAGTCCTCCTCCATCGCCTCCTGCAACAACAAAAGGCGAGCGGAGCTAGCTGGAATGCATAGCTTGTTAGCACGAACACAAATCCATCATTAACGACAAACTTGTTCCATGTTCTTCCTTCTTTACAATTCTGCAATACATCTTTAAAATCAGCATCATGCACATATTGATCTTTGATGGTCTCCAAACCAAATATTTTGAAGTCAAGTTGTGAAAGCATAGTATAGCGACGAGACAATGCATCGACAATAACATTTTCTTTACCCTTCTTGTGTTTAATGACATAAGGAAAGTCTCAATGAATTCAACCCATTTAGCATGTCTACGATTCAGTTTAGCTTGACTTTTAATATGTTTCAAAGATTCATGATCAGAATGTATAACAAATTCTTTGGGCCATAAATAATGTTGCCATGTTTCTAAAGTCGAACAAGAGCATATAATTCTTTATCATAAGTAGAATAATTCAGACTAGGCCCACTCAATTTTTGAGAAAAGTATGCAACAGGTTTGCCATCTTGTAATAACACACCTCTAATCCAATTCCACTAGCATCACATTCAAGCTCAAAAGTCTTATTAAAATCAGGAAGTTGGAGTAAAGGGCATGTGTCAACTTATCTTTCAATACCGTGAAGGCTTCTTCTGCGGTACCCCAAACAAAAGGCACATCCTTCTTTGTAAGCTCATTGAGAGGTGCAGCAATGGTGCTGAAATCTCTCACAAAGCGCCTATAGAAACCAGCGAGGCCAAGGAAACTCCTCACTTGTGTGACCGTTTTGGGCTGCGGCCAACTCTCAATAGCTTCAATCTTGGCTTTATCAACTTCAATTCCTGTGGAGTAACAACATAGCCAAGAAAAGATACTCGATCGGTGCAAAAGGTGCACTTCCCAAGGTTACCAAACAAGCGTGCATCACGTAGAGCATTAAAAACAACACGTAAATGTTCCAAATGTTCTTCCAAAGATTTGCTATAAATCAGTATATCATCAAAATAGACTACCACAAATCGTCCAATGAAAGCACGTAAAACTTAGTTCATTAATCTCATGAAAGTACTAGGTGCATTAGTTAACCAAAAGGCATGACTAACCACTCATATAATCCAAACTTAGTTTTAAATGCTGTTTTCCATTCATCTCCCAATTTCATACGAATTTGATGGTATCCACTCATAAATCAACTTTGGAGAATATTGTAGAGCCACTCAATTCATCAAGCATATCATCTAGCCTAGGAATAGGGTGGCGATAACGAATAGTAATATTATTAATGCCTCTACAATCAACACACATCGTGATGTACCATCCTTTTTCGGCACTAGAATAATAGGAACAGCACAAGGACTAAGGGATTGGCGTATATAACCTTTGTCGAGCAGCTCTGTGCTTGGCGCATAATCTCCTTCGTCTCCTCTGGATTGGTGCGGTATGGTGCGGTTGGGTAATGATGCACGGGAATTAAGTCAATTTGATGCTCAATCCCTCGAATAGGTGGTAATCCGGTGGCACGTCTTGTGGAAAGGCGTCGTGAACTCTGCAAAATGTTAGTGACAGCGAGGGGCAAAAAGGAAAACACGTCCTCGAATGAAAATAATGCCTCTTTGCACACAAAAGCATAGCAAACAGATTTGCTAAAATCTAGCTCATCAATATCAGATTTGGTGGCAAGTAAACATGCACTTTTCAATTTAATTTGAAACAACACTAGATGGTTTATTATTAGGCTTCATGTGTTGCTCAAATTCTTTTGCCACAATCTGATTTTCACTCTTATTTTCTCTGTTTTGCTTTATTAGCTCTATTAATATCATCTTTCAAAATGGACTCAGGAGTCATAGGAAGCAAAGTAATATTTTATCCTTATGAACAAGAGTATCTTGATTGTTTCTACCATGGTGTACAAATTTTTATCAAATTGCCATGGTCTACCAAGTAATAAGGAACATGCTTGCATAGGTACCACATCACAATCAACATAATCAGCATATGTAGAGATACTAAAATGCACACGAGCGATCGTGTTACCTTAACCTTGCGCTGTTGTTGAACCATTGG
The DNA here is from genome assembly GCA_021437245.1 of Aegilops speltoides. NCBI lineage: Eukaryota > Viridiplantae > Streptophyta > Magnoliopsida > Poales > Poaceae > Aegilops > Aegilops speltoides. The sequence goes on from JAHHZJ010000889.1 coordinate 62,590, forward strand.
ATGTAGTAAGGATGTGGATGTGGTCTTGTGGTGAGAGATAGCTTCTCCACCATCTCCATGCTAGCCAAGTTGTTGCAGCTCCCTCCATCTATGATGGCCTTGAATAGAACGTTCCTTCACAACTCCTTTGTATGGAACAAATTATGCCTCTGATTTTGCTCAGCTTGTGTAACCTGCACACTCAAAACACGTTGAGCAACTAAACATTCATACTGTCGGCATCTTGGCAGCCATGTATTGTGTCTCATGATCAGAATCATCTCCACCGTGTTCCTCATGTGTAATAAGAGCCAAAGTCTCCTCATCATAGTCACTAGCGGACTCATACCCACCATCCTCGGTAGCAATCATCACTGCGCTGAGATTTGCATTCTCTCATAAAATGTCCTCTTCCCTTACAATGACGACAAATAATATCACTTGTGTGCCTGTTGGCGCCATGGAAGAAGAAGAGCTCTGTGCAGGCCAGCGGTGTGCTCTTGGCGAGATAGTGGTGGTTGTGCACTGCTTTCTTGTATCACGGTTGGAGGTGGCTTTGAAGGAGGTGATGGTGCGGTGGAAGTAGATGATGCGTGGTGTCCATGATGAAGGTCGACTGCGAGAAAAGTTAGTGCGGCGCCAATGCTGTCGATCCTGCACTTCACGTTCAGCTTTACAAGCAAGATGGAATAAGCAGTGATATTATTATAATCCTTATAGTCTAGAATGGTGCGAATCTCTCTATTTAATCCACCCAGAAAAGCGTGCAAGCATAGCTTCATTCTCCTCAACAATACCACATCTAATCAAGCCGGTTTGTAATTCGATAATATTCTTCTCTGAATTTTTCCTTGTCTTAAGCGCTGCAATTTTGAAGTAATTCACGTTGATAATATGGTGGAACCAATGAGATACGCATAGCAGTTTTCAAAGCAGCCCAAGTAGTTGGAGCAGGATATAATCTACAATGTTGAGACCACCAAACACATGCAAAGCTAGTGAAAGCACAAACAATGGCGGAACACGTCTCTCCTCGGGATATTGTAAACATGTAAATCGTTGTTCAGTTTCTAACTCCCAAGTAAGATATATATCGAGGAACATATCTACCCTCAAATGGTGGAATATTCAATTTCAGTTTAGGGAGATGGTCATGATCTCGTACTGAGGGAGCCCTAACATTGCCATTATTTGCATGTGGGCGACCTGGTGGTTGTGGTCTTTGGTGGTTGCACGTAGTTCGATGTTGATCAACCTCATCCTCGTAATCTTCCACATAATCATCCTCGTCGGTACCGGCAGCAGCGATGGCGAGAGCCAAAGAAGCACCAACAGCGATGGCAATGGCACGAGAATTTTGTCTGGCTCAATAGGAACCTGTTGAGCTCGTCCATCTTGATTCGGAAGAGGCGTAGTTGTTGTCGTTCGAGAGGTGCGATAGGTGCAGCGGCGGTGGTTGTGGAAAGCAGCGAGCAATTCATCAAACTTGCTATCAAGCTTTGTTTCAAGCGTCTTCTCAATGCCATCTATCTTCTCCATGGCCTCGTCAAATCTGTTTACCACATCTTGCACTGTCCAATCATCATTTCTGAAACTTATCATGTAGCTGTTTGTTTGTCGAGTTCTCCCAATCAGTCTCATCGGCTTGTGTTCCTGCCATGGTTAGCAGCAATAGAAACACACAAGAATATGATCCTCTGAGACTACTAGGAAGTGGTGGTGGTGGTGTGGTGGGCAGTCACAAATCCGTGAAGCAAATCTCAAATTCTTACAGTTCTTACCCAGCGGCGGTGGTGATCGGCAACCGTTGTAGTCAAAACTCTCAAAGCTTGGCTATAGCGATTACGGGGAGAATCAAAGCATACGGCGTAGATGTATGTGGAGCTGGGAAGGCTTATAATATGGTAGCAAAAAGGATCGACAATAATCAAATCAGAGATGCAAAGTTGAATAAGCGCTCAGCAGCAGTCTTGTGCTGGTCCTAGGCTGAACCGTGCTAGAGGCGAGCCTAGAACACTAACAAAATCACGTATTTGCTGCGTAAACAAAGGAAAAGCACACTCTGAATTTTTTTGCTCTCTTTTTTTTTTGCTGCTTTTTTTTTGCTGCTTTTTTTTTTTTTGCGAAAAATCACTATAATGGCGAGTGTCTCAAAACTCTTCCAGGTCAAACCGACAGGATGGGCACGAAAATTTTTGACCAATTTTTTTTTTGATTGCTGGACCCAAAAGCTGAAGCAGGTCAAAAAACTTTCTATCTTTGTTGGCTCAATCGGCTTAGAAACACCTAAAAATAGGATAGCAGAAAATTTTTTTTATCCGTGCGTTTTGGAAAATTTTGGGCCTAAGCGGAGGTGGTTTCGGACTTTTTTTTTTGGAAACCAACCTCTTCTACGGACGGACAAAAGATTGCTGGAATCGAAACCTACTCGGACAAGGAAACACGAATCGGAAAACTAGATGGATCGAAAACAAACCTAATATATGGAACTCGGATTGGTGGTGGATATATATGGTGGTGGTATATATATGGGCGGTGGTGGTATATGGATCGGAGTTGAGCGGTGGCGGTGGTGGTGGTATATGGATCGGATTGAGCGGTGGCGGATAGCGGTGGTGGTAGATGGCGAGGCGATGATAATGGTGCGGCGGCGGCGTGACAACTTATGACCAGAACTCGAAACTCTAAAGACTAGACTCTAAGACCAGCAACTAGACACGGCGATGCAACGCAAATTCAACAATGCAAATCTGAGAAAAAGATTATGCAAAGGCTCAGATTGGTTGGATAGGATGAACTAACCTAATTTTTTTGGCTTTTTCGTGGACTATAGGTATGAAGAACAGACTCGATCTAAACTACGAAAAAGCTGTAAAATCTCACGAGCAACACGGAAATCGATACCACTTGATAGAGGCAAAGGTGTCCGTCTTTCGATGAGATGGTGGATTTCGCTTTGGTGGAAGTCGACTTTGACGATCCGACTCTGACGTCGAGGGCGTCGCATATATGTCGCTAAACCAACTCCGAGAGGTTATTGACCACGCGAACACGATCAACGACCACGAGGTCTATTTCCTGCGAGCAAGCGAAGAACAAGCAAGAAAGCTGAGATTGCAATCTGGATATTGCGAATATAAGATGAAAGCTTTATTGATCAAGGTGGGGTTACTGTGGCGCCTTTATGCAGTCGTTGAACACAAGCGAAATGCAGCGAAGTTGCAGCTATGGCGAACTTTTGATCTAAACAAAACCCAAAGTCTAAGCGGTGCCCTAAGGGCTGTATATATGGAGGAAGAGGGGAGAATTTCGTGGCCCTTGGTGGTGGGGTCGAAACTAACCCTATCTCTTGTTTCCCCCACATACGGACTCTAAAATAGCCTATACTAATGTATTTCGAAATTACATGGGCTGGCCCAATAATAAGGTGTGCAGCACCTAGAATAGCCTATGGACGAATATTATGAAGTGGCATCTTGTATATTTCGTCCAAGGCTTCATGCACTCATTATGGTGGCTTCAAAGTCTGAAATCATCACTTGTAACTCCGTTCTTGTCCCCTTAGCATGCCATCATCTCCATGCTTGTTCTTGCTCCAATGTTCATCCTTCTCCAAGCTAGGCCCTTCATTTGTAAGCAAAACAAATGTATCCAATTTAAGCGACATCATATTCTCATGAACATTAGAATCATTACCAAAAGCGAAAGTACACAGTAATTTAGTTGGCGTCTTGTGAGCTCTAGTAATTGGTCCGTATATGTAATAGTAGGGGCTGTGGGTGTAACAATGGTATTGATGTCCTCATCAGCCATCATCTCCATGATTAAGCAGGACTATTTCCAATGTCCATCCATTACTCCCGCTTTTCTAAGCAGGAGACCAAGAACCCATTGGCACTTCCTTTTGAAGGAAATTCGAGAGATTATGTTGCTTATAGACATTAGCCCCAATGGTAGGACAAGCGTACCTTCTGCGGATGCTCTATGATTAGAATCTCATTACCAAGTAAATTGAAGAAAATCGATGACTATATGCCTTATTCTCCTTGTTTTCAGCGGATGGCATCTTGTAACTGGTCCGCGTGAAAGCCAAGAACAAAAGGGCATTCTGGCATCGGTCAATATATATGTGGAAGCGATATCTCCTCTATAGAGGACAAGAAATTTTGGGGCAATCAGGCAAAAAAGCATGCGAGAAAATGAAGTACTTTCAAGGACGCCATAGAATGGAGAGATGTTCACTAAAGCGGTCATAATTTTGTCATTGGTCCGTGTCGGACCCACAAGTACTCAAACTGCTCGCGGCAAGCTTGTGAATCAGAAAATACTCCCGCTTGTGCGGGGAGGCCGGAGTACCCTCAAATCTGGCCTTAAGCAGGACTTTTTGGTACGAAAGTCAAAGAACATCATTAAATCGCTGTTTTTCGGACAAGTTTCGAACCCATTGGCACTTCCTTTTGAAGGAAATTTGAGAGATTATGTTGCTTATAGACATTAGCCCCCTGGTAGGGACAAGCGTACCTTCTGCGGATGCTCTATGATCAAGGCGATCTCATTTGGCGTAAATTGAAGAAAATCCAGCGACTATATGCCTTATTCTCCTTGTTTTCGCGGATGGCATCTTTGTAACTCATGCGGCGTGAAAGCCAAGAACAAAAGGGCATTCTGGCATCGGTCGATATATATGTGGAAGCGATATCTCCTCTATAGAGGACAAGAAATTTTAGGGCAATCGGCAAAAAGCATGCGAGAAAATGAAGTACTTTCAGGACTGCCATAGAATGGAGAGATGTTCACTAAAGCGGTCATAATTTTGTCATTGGTCCGTGTCGGACCCACAAGTACTCAAACTGCTCATGGCGGCCTTGAATCAAGAAAATACTCCCGCTTGCGCCGGGAGGCCGGAGTGCCCTCAAATCTGACCTTAAGCAGGACTTTTTGGTACGAAAGTCAAAGAACATCATTAAATCGCTGTTTTTCAGACAAGTTTCGAACCCATTGGCACTTCCTTTTGAAGGAAATTCGAGAGATTATGTTGCTTATAGACATTAGCCCCCTGGTAGGGACAAGCGTACCTTCTGCGTAGATGCTCTATGATCAAGGCGATCTCATTTGGCGTAAATTGAAGAAAATCCAGTGACTATATGCCTTATTCTCCTTGTTTTTGCGGATGGCATCTTTGTAACTCATGCGGCGTGAAAGCCAAGAACAAAAGGGCATTCTGGCATCGGTCGATATATATGTGGAAGCGATATCTCCTCTATAGAGGACAAGAAATTTTAGGGCAATCGGGCAAAAAGCGCGCGAGAAAATGAAGTACTTTCAAGGACGCCATAGAATGGAGAGATGTTCACTAAAGCGGTCATAATTTTGTCATTGAGTCCGTGTCGGACCCACAAGTACTCAAACTGCTTGGCGAGCACGTGAATCAGAAAATACTCCCGCTTGCGCCGGGAGGCGGAGTGCCCTCAAATCTGACCTTAAGCAGGACTTTTGGCCCTGAAAGTCAAAGAACATCATTAAATCATTGTTTTTCAGACAAGTTTACGAACCCATTGGCACTTCCTTTTGAAGGAAATTCGAGAGATTATGTTGCTTATAGACATTAGCCCCCTGGTAGGGACAAAGCGTACCTTTCTGTAGATGCTCTATGATCAAGGCGATCTCATTTGGCCGTAAATTGAAGAAAATCCAGTGACTATATGCCTTATTCTCCTTGTTTTCGCGGATGGCATCTTTGTAACTCATGCGGCGTGAAAGCCAAGAACAAAAGGGCATTCTGGCATCGGTCGATATATATGTGGAAGCGATATCTCCTCTATAGAGGACAAGAAATTTTAGGGCAATCGGCAAAAAGCGCGCGAGAAAATGAAGTACTTTCAAGGACGCCATAGAATGGAGAGATGTTCACTAAAGCGGTCATAATTTTGTCATTGGTCCGTGTCGGACCCACAAGTACTCAAACTGCTCATGGCGGTGTGAATCAGAAAATACTCCCGCTTGCGCTAGGAGGCGGAGTACCCTCAAATCTGACCTTAAGCAGGACTTTTGGCCCTGAAAGTCAAAGAACATCATTAAATCGTTGTTTTTTGAGACAAGTTTACGAACCCATTGGCACTTCCTTTTGAAGGAAATTCGAGAGATTATGTTGCTTATAGACATTAGCCCCCTGGTAGGGACAAACGTACCTTCTGCGCAGATGCTCTATGATCAAGGCGATCTCATTTGGCGTAAATTGAAGAAAATCCAGTGACTATATGCCTTATTCTCCTTGTTTTTCGCGGATGGCATCTTTGTAACTCCGCAGCGTGAAAGCCAAGAACAAAAGGGCATTCTGGCATCGGTGAATATATATGTGGAAGCGATATCTCCTCTATAGAGGACAAGAAATTTTAGGGCAATCGGCAAAAAGCGCGCGAGAAAATGAAGTACTTTCAAGGACTGCCATAGAATGGAGAGATGTTCACTAAAGCGGTCATAATTTTGTCATTGGTCCGTGTCGGACCCACAAGTACTCAAACAGCTCGGCGATGGCGTGAATCAGAAAATACTCCCGCTTTGCGGGGAGGCGAGTACCCTCAAATCAGCCTTAAGCAGGACTTTTTGGCCCTGAAAGTCAAAGAACATCATTAAATCGCTGTTTTTGAGACAAGTTTACGAACCCATTGGCACTTCCTTTTGAAGGAAATTCGAGAGATTATGTTGCTTATAGACATTAGCCCCCTGGTAGGGACAAGCGTACCTTTCTGCGGATGCTCTATGATCAAGGCGATCTCATTTGGCCGTAAATTGAAGAAAATCCAGTGACTATATGCCTTATTCTCCTTGTTTTAGCGGATGGCATCTTTGTAACTCATGCGGCGTGAAAGCCAAGAACAAAAGGGCATTCTGGCATCGGTCGATATATATGTGGAAGCGATATCTCCTCTATAGAGGACAAGAAATTTTAGGGCAATCGGGCAAAAAGCGCGCGAGAAAATGAAGTACTTTCAAGGGCGCCATAGAATGGAGAGATGTTCACTAAAGCGGTCATAATTTTGTCATTGGTCCGTGTCGGACCCACAAGTACTCAAACTGCTCATGGCGAGCACGTGAATCAGAAAATACTCCCGCTTGCGCCGGGAGGCCGGAGTACCCTCAAATCTGGCCTTAAGCAGGACTTTTGGCCTGAAAGTCAAAGAACATCATTAAATCGCTGTTTTTCGGACAAGTTTACGAACCCATTGGCACTTCCTTTTGAAGGAAATTCGAAGATTATGTTGCTTATAGACATTAGCCCCCTGGTAGGGACAAGCGTACCTTTCGCAGATGCTCTATGATCCGGCAATCTCATTTGGCCGTAAATTGAAGAAAATCCAGTGACTATATGCCTTATTCTCCTTGTTTTAGCGGATGGCATCTTTGTAACTCATGCGGCGTGAAAGCCAAGAACAAAGGGCATTCTGGCATCGGTCGATATATATGTGGAAGCGATATCTCCTCTATAGAGGACAAGAAATTTTAGGGCAATCGGGCAAAAAGCGCGCGAGAAAATGAAGTACTTTCAAGGGCGCCATAGAATGGAGAGATGTTCACTAAAGCGGTCATAATTTTGTCATTGGTCCGTGTCGGACCCACAAGTACTCAAACTGCTCTCGCGAGTGCACGAATCAAAAATACTCCCGCTTGCTATGCCAAGAGGGCCGGAGTACCCTCAAATTCAGCCTTAAGCAGGACTTTTGGCCCTGAAAGTCAAAGAACATCATTAAATCGCTGTTTTTTAGACAAGTTTACGAACCCATTGGCACTTCCTTTTGAAGGAAATTTGAGAGATTATGTTGCTTATAGACATTAGCCCCCTGGTAGGGACAAGCGTACCTTCTGCAGATGCTCTATGATCCAAGGCAATCTCATTTGGCCGTAAATTGAAGAAAATCCAGCGGCTATATGCCTTATTCTCCTTGTTTTTAGCGGATGGCATCTTTGTAACTCATGCGGCGTGAAAGCCAAGAACAAAAGGGCATTCTGGCATCGGTCGATATATATGTGGAAGCGATATCTCCTCTATAGAGGACAAGAAATTTTAGGGCAATCGGGCAAAAAGCGCGAGAAAATGAAGTACTTTCAAGGGCGCCATAGAATGGAGAGATGTTCACTAAAGCGGTCATAATTTTGTCATTGGTCCGTGTCGGACCCACAAGTACTCAAACTGCTCATGGCGGCTGTGAATCAGAAAATACTCCCGCTTGCGCCGGGAGGCCGAGTGCCCTCAAATCTGGCCTTAAGAAGGACTTTTTGGTACTGAAAGTCAAAGAACATCATTAAATCGCTGTTTTTGAGACAAGTTTCGAACCCATTGGCACTTCCTTTTGAAGGAAATTCGAGATTATGTTGCTTATAGACATTAGCCCCCTGGTAGGGACAAGCGTACCTTCTGCAGATGCTCTATGATCAAGGCGATCTCATTTGGCGTAAATTGAAGAAAATCCAGTGACTATATGCCTTATTCTCCTTGTTTTCGCGGATGGCATCTTTGTAACTCACGCGGCGTGAAAGCCAAGAACAAAAGGGCATTCTGGCATCGGTCGATATATATGTGGAAGCGATATCTCCTCTATAGAGGACAAGAAATTTTAGGGCAATCAAGCAAAAAGCATGCGAGAAAATGAAGTACTTTCAAGGGCGCCATAGAATGGAGAGATGTTCACTAAAGCGGTCATAATTTTGTCATTGGTCCGTGTCGGACCCACAAGTACTCAAACTGCTCACGGCGGCGCATGAATCAGAAAATACTCCCGCTTGCGCCGGGAGGCCAGAGTACCCTCAAATCTGGCCTTAAGCAGGACTTTTTGGCCTGAAAGTCAAAGAACATCATTAAATCATTTGTTTTTCGGACAAGTTTACGAACCCATTGGCACTTCCTTTTGAAGGAAATTCGAGAGATTATGTTGCTTATAGACATTAGCCCCCTGGTAGGGACAAGCGTACCTTCTGCAGATGCTCTATGATCAAGGCGATCTCATTTGGCCGTAAATTGAAGAAAATCCAGTGACTATATGCCTTATTCTCCTTGTTTTTGCGGATGGCATCTTTGTAACTCATGCGGCGTGAAAGCCAAGAACAAAAGGGCATTCTGGCATCGGTCAATATATATGTGGAAGCGATATCTCCTCTATAGAGGACAAGAAATTTTAGGGCAATCGGCAAAAAGCGCATGCGAGAAAATGAAGTACTTTCAAGGGCGCCATAGAATGGAGAGATGTTCACTAAAGCGGTCATAATTTTGTCATTGGTCCGTGTCGGACCCACAAGTACTCAAACTGCTCGCATGCGGTATGTGAATCCAAAAATACTCCCGCTTGCGCCCGGGAGGCCGGAGTACCCTCAAATCTGGCCTTAAGCAGGACTTTTTGTACGAAAGTCAAAGAACATCATTAAATCGCTGTTTTTGGACAAGTTTACGAACCCATTGGCACTTCCTTTTGAAGGAAATTCGAGAGATTATGTTGCTTATAGACATTAGCCCCTGGTAGGGACAAGCGTACCTTTCTGCAGATGCTCTATGATCAAGGCGATCTCATTTGGCCGCAAATTGAAGAAAATCCAGCGGCTATATGCCTTATTCTCCTTGTTTTTAGCGGATGGCATCTTTGTAACTCATGCGGCGTGAAAGCCAAGAACAAAAGGGCATTCTGGCATCGGTCAATATATATGTGGAAGCGATATCTCCTCTATAGAGGACAAGAAATTTTAGGGCAATCGGGCAAAAGCATGCGAGAAAATGAAGTACTTTCAAGGGGCGCCATAGAATGGAGAGATGTTCACTAAAGCGGTCATAATTTTGTCATTGAGTCCGTGTCGGACCCACAAGTACTCAAACTGCTCATGGCGAAGCGTGAATCAGAAAATACTCCCGCTTGCCCGGGAGGCCGGAGTACCCTCAAATTCAGCCTTAAGCAGGACTTTTGGCCACGAAAGTCAAAGAACATCATTAAATCGCTGTTTTTAGACAAGTTTACGAACCCATTGGCACTTCCTTTTGAAGGAAATTCGAGAGATTATGTTGCTTATAGACATTAGCCCCCTGGTAGGGACAAGCGTACCTTCTGCGGATGCTCTATGATCAAGGCAATCTCATTTGGCGTAAATTGAGAAAATCCAGCGACTATATGCCTTATTCTCCTTGTTTTTGCGGATGGCATCTTTGTAACTCATGCGGCGTGAAAGCCAAGAACAAAAGGGCATTCTGGCATCGGTCGATATATATGTGGAAGCGATATCTCCTCTATAGAGGACAAGAAATTTTAGGGCAATCGGGCAAAAAGCATGCGAGAAAATGAAGTACTTTCAAGGACGCCATAGAATGGGAGATGTTCACTAAAGCGGTCATAATTTTGTCATTGGTCCGTGTCGGACCCACAAGTACTCAAACTGCTCGCGGCAAGCGTGAATCAGAAAATACTCCCGCTTGCGCCTAGGAGGCCGGAGTACCCTCAAATCTGGCCTTAAGCGGGACTTTTTGGCCTGAAAGTCAAAGAACATCATTAAATCGCTGTTTTTTGACAAGTTTTGAACCCATTGGCACTTCCTTTTGAAGGAAATTCGAGAGATTATGTTGCTTATAGACATTAGCCCCCTGGTAGGGACAAAGCGTACCTTCTGCGGATGCTCTATGATCAAGGCGATCTCATTTGGCCGTAAATTGAAGAAAATCCAGTGACTATATGCCTTATTCTCCTTGTTTTTCGCGGATGGCATCTTTGTAACTCATGCGGCGTGAAAGCCAAGAACAAAAGGGCATTCTGGCATCGGTCGATATATATGTGGAAGCGATATCTCCTCTATAGAGGACAAGAAATTTTAGGGCAATCGGCAAAAAGCATGCGAGAAAATGAAGTACTTTCAAGGATTGCCATAGAATGGAGAGATGTTCACTAAAGCGGTCATAATTTTGTCATTGGTCCGTGTCGGACCCACAAGTACTCAAACTGCTCGCGGTGGCGTGCGAATCAGAAAATACTCCCGCTTGCGCTAGGAGGCCGGAGTGCCCTCAAATCTGACCTTAAGCAGGACTTTTGGCCTGAAAGTCAAAGAACATCATTAAATCGCTGTTTTTTGGACAAGTTTACGAACCCATTGGCACTTCCTTTTGAAGGAAATTCGAGAGATTATGTTGCTTATAGACATTAGCCCCCTGGTAGGGACAAGCGTACCTTCTGCGGATGCTCTATGATCAAGGCGATCTCATTTGGCCGTAAATTGAAGAAAATCCAGTGACTATATGCCTTATTCTCCTTGTTTTCGCGGATGGCATCTTTGTAACTCATGCGGCGTGAAAGCCAAGAACAAAAGGGCATTCTGGCATCGGTCAATATATATGTGGAAGCGATATCTCCTCTATAGAGGACAAGAAATTTTAGGGCAATCAAGCAAAAAGCATGCGAGAAAATGAAGTACTTTCAAGGGCGCCATAGAATGGAGAGATGTTCACTAAAGCGGTCATAATTTTGTCATTGGTCCGTGTCGGACCCACAAGTACTCAAACTGCTTTCATGGCATGCGAATCAGAAAATACTCCCGCTTGCGCCGGGAGGCCGGAGTACCCTCAAATCTGACCTTAAGCAGGACTTTTTGGCCTGAAAGTCAAAGAACATCATTAAATCATTTTTTGAGACAAGTTTACGAACCCATTGGCACTTCCTTTTGAAGGAAATTCGAGAGATTATGTTGCTTATAGACATTAGCCCCCCTGGTAGGGACAAGCGTACCTTCTGCGGATGCTCTATGATCAAGGCGATCTCATTTGGCGTAAATTGAAGAAAATCCAGCGACTATATGCCTTATTCTCCTTGTTTTCGCGGATGGCATCTTTGTAACTCATGCGCGTGAAAGCCAAGAACAAAAGGGCATTCTGGCATCGGTCAATATATATGTGGAAGCGATATCTCCTCTATAGAGGACAAGAAATTTTAGGGCAATCGGGCAAAAGCGCGCGAGAAAATGAAGTACTTTCAAGGCGCCATAGAATGGAGAGATGTTCACTAAAGCGGTCATAATTTTGTCATTGGTCCGTGTCGGACCCACAAGTACTCAAACTGCTCATGGCAATGCGCGTGAATCAGAAAATACTCCCGCTTGCGCGGGAGGCCAGTACCCTCAAATCTGGCCTTAAGCAGGACTTTTTGGCCTGAAAGTCAAAGAACATCATTAAATCGTTGTTTTTGAGACAAGTTTACGAACCCATTGGCACTTCCTTTTGAAGGAAATTCGAGAGATTATGTTGCTTATAGACATTAGCCCCCTGGTAGGGACAAGCGTACCTTCTGCGCAGATGCTCTATGATCAAGGCAATCTCATTTGGCGTAAATTGAAGAAAATCCAGTGACTATATGCCTTATTCTCCTTGTTTTTGCGGATGGCATCTTTGTAACTCATGCGCGTGAAAGCCAAGAACAAAAGGGCATTCTGGCATCGGTCGATATATATGTGGAAGCGATATCTCCTCTATAGAGGACAAGAAATTTTAGGGCAATCGGGCAAAAGCGCGCGAGAAAATGAAGTACTTTCAAGGGCGCCATAGAATGGAGAGATGTTCACTAAAGCGGTCATAATTTTGTCATTGGTCCGTGTCGGACCCACAAGTACTCAAACTGCTCGCATGGCAGTGTGCGAATCAGAAAATACTCCCGCTTGCGCCGGGAGGCCAGTACCCTCAAATCTGGCCTTAAGCGGGACTTTTGGTACGAAAGTCAAAGAACATCATTAAATCGTTGTTTTTTGGACAAGTTTACGAACCCATTGGCACTTCCTTTTGAAGGAAATTCGAGAGATTATGTTGCTTATAGACATTAGCCCCCTGGTAGGGACAAGCGTACCTTTCTGCGGATGCTCTATGATCAAGGCGATCTCATTTGGCCGTAAATTGAAGAAAATCCAGTGACTATATGCCTTATTCTCCTTGTTTTTGCGGATGGCATCTTTGTAACTCATGCGGCGTGAAAGCCAAGAACAAAAGGGCATTCTGGCATCGGTCGATATATATGTGGAAGCGATATCTCCTCTATAGAGGACAAGAAATTTTAGGGCAATCGGCAAAAAGCGCGAGAAAATGAAGTACTTTCAAGGGCGCCATAGAATGGAGAGATGTTCACTAAAGCGGTCATAATTTTGTCATTGGTCCGTGTCGGACCCACAAGTACTCAAACTGCTTTCGCGGCGAGTGTGTGAATCGAAAATACTCCCGCTTGCGCGGGAGGCGGAGTACCCTCAAATCTGGCCTTAAGCGGGACTTTTTGGCCTGAAAGTCAAAGAACATCATTAAATCGCTGTTTTTTCGGACAAGTTTACGAACCCATTGGCACTTCCTTTTGAAGGAAATTCGAGAGATTATGTTGCTTATAGACATTAGCCCCCTGGTAGGGACAAGCGTACCTTCTGCGGATGCTCTATGATCAAGGCGATCTCATTTGGCCGTAAATTGAAGAAAATCCAGTGACTATATGCCTTATTCTCCTTGTTTTTGCGGATGGCATCTTTGTAACTCATGCGCGTGAAAGCCAAGAACAAAAGGGCATTCTGGCATCGGTCGATATATATGTGGAAGCGATATCTCCTCTATAGAGGACAAGAAATTTTAGGGCAATCAGGCAAAAAGCGCGCGAGAAAATGAAGTACTTTCAAGGGCGCCATAGAATGGAGAGATGTTCACTAAAGCGGTCATAATTTTGTCATTGGTCCGTGTCGGACCCACAAGTACTCAAACTGCTCGCGGTGCGTGAATCAGAAAATACTCCCGCTTGCGCCGGGAGCCGGAGTACCCTCAAATCTGGCCTTAAGCAGGACTTTTTGGCCACGAAAGTCAAAGAACATCATTAAATCATTGTTTTTCGGACAAGTTTACGAACCCATTGGCACTTCCTTTTGAAGGAAATTCGAGAGATTATGTTGCTTATAGACATTAGCCCCCTGGTAGGGACAAAGCGTACCTTTCTGCAGATGCTCTATGATCAAGGCAATCTCATTTGGCCGTAAATTGAAGAAAATCCAGTGACTATATGCCTTATTCTCCTTGTTTTTGCGGATGGCATCTTTGTAACTCATGCGCGTGAAAGCCAAGAACAAAGGGCATTCTGGCATCGGTCGATATATATGTGGAAGCGATATCTCCTCTATAGAGGACAAGAAATTTTAGGGCAATCGGGCAAAAAGCGCGAGAAAATGAAGTACTTTCAAGGACGCCATAGAATGGAGAGATGTTCACTAAAGCGGTCATAATTTTGTCATTGGTCCGTGTCGGACCCACAAGTACTCAAACTGCTCATGGCGGTATGTGAATCAGAAAATACTCCCGCTTGCCCGGGAGGCCGGAGTGCCCTCAAATCTGGCCTTAAGCAGGACTTTTGGCCTGAAAGTCAAAGAACATCATTAAATCATTGTTTTTGGACAAGTTTACGAACCCATTGGCACTTCCTTTTGAAGGAAATTCGAGAGATTATGTTGCTTATAGACATTAGCCCCCTGGTAGGGACAAGCGTACCTTCTGCGCAGATGCTCTATGATCAAGGCGATCTCATTTGGCCGTAAATTGAAGAAAATCCAGACTATATGCCTTATTCTCCTTGTTTTTGCGGATGGCATCTTTGTAACTCATGCGGCGTGAAAGCCAAGAACAAAAGGGCATTCTGGCATCGGTCGATATATATGTGGAAGCGATATCTCCTCTATAGAGGACAAGAAATTTTAGGGCAATCGGGCAAAAAGCGCGAGAAAATGAAGTACTTTCAAGGGCGCCATAGAATGGAGAGATGTTCACTAAAGCGGTCATAATTTTGTCATTGGTCCGTGTCGGACCCACAAGTACTCAAACTGCTTTCATGGCGCGTGAATCAGAAAATACTCCCGCTTGCGCCGGGAGGCGGAGTACCCTCAAATCTGCCTTAAGCGGGACTTTTGGTACGAAAGTCAAAGAACATCATTAAATCGCTGTTTTTTGAGACAAGTTTACGAACCCATTGGCACTTCCTTTTGAAGGAAATTCGAGAGATTATGTTGCTTATAGACATTAGCCCCCTGGTAGGGACAAGCGTACCTTTCTGCAGATGCTCTATGATCAAGGCGATCTCATTTGGCGTAAATTGAAGAAAATCCAGTGACTATATGCCTTATTCTCCTTGTTTTTGCGGATGGCATCTTTGTAACTCACGCGCGTGAAAGCCAAGAACAAAAGGGCATTCTGGCATCGGTCGATATATATGTGGAAGCGATATCTCCTCTATAGAGGACAAGAAATTTTAGGGCAATCGAGGCAAAAGCGCGCGAGAAAATGAAGTACTTTCAAGGGCGCCATAGAATGGAGAGATGTTCACTAAAGCGGTCATAATTTTGTCATTGGTCCGTGTCGGACCCACAAGTACTCAAACTGCTCGCGGCGGCGTGTGAATCAGAAAATACTCCCGCTTGCGCGGGGAGGCGGAGTGCCCTCAAATCTGGCCTTAAGCAGGACTTTTGTACGAAAGTCAAAGAACATCATTAAATCGCTGTTTTTTGAGACAAGTTTACGAACCCATTGGCACTTCCTTTTGAAGGAAATTCGAGAGATTATGTTGCTTATAGACATTAGCCCCCTGGTAGGGACAAGCGTACCTTCTGCGGATGCTCTATGATCAAGGCGATCTCATTTGGCGTAAATTGAAGAAAATCCAGCGTGACTATATGCCTTATTCTCCTTGTTTTTGCGGATGGCATCTTTGTAACTCATGCGGCGTGAAAGCCAAGAACAAAAGGGCATTCTGGCATCGGTCGATATATATGTGGAAGCGATATCTCCTCTATAGAGGACAAGAAATTTTAGGGCAATCAGGCAAAAAAGCATGCGAGAAAATGAAGTACTTTCAAGGGCGCCATAGAATGGAGAGATGTTCACTAAAGCGGTCATAATTTTGTCATTGGTCCGTGTCGGACCCACAAGTACTCAAACTGCTCATGGCGGCGCGTGAATCAGAAAATACTCCCGCTTGCGCCGGGAGGCCGGAGTGCCCTCAAATATGGCCTTAAGCAGGACTTTTGGCCTTGAAAGTCAAAGAACATCATTAAATCATTGTTTTTGAGACAAGTTTACGAACCCATTGGCACTTCCTTTTGAAGGAAATTCGAGAGATTATGTTGCTTATAGACATTAGCCCCCTGGTAGGGACAAGCGTACCTTCTGCGGATGCTCTATGATCAAGGCGATCTCATTTGGCCGTAAATTGAAGAAAATCCAGTGACTATATGCCTTATTCTCCTTGTTTTTGCGGATGGCATCTTTGTAACTCATGCGGCGTGAAAGCCAAGAACAAAAGGGCATTCTGGCATCGGTCGATATATATGTGGAAGCGATATCTCCTCTATAGAGGACAAGAAATTTTAGGGCAATCGGCAAAAAGCATGCGAGAAAATGAAGTACTTTCAAGGGCGCCATAGAATGGAGAGATGTTCACTAAAGCGGTCATAATTTTGTCATTGAGTCCGTGTCGGACCCACAAGTACTCAAACTGCTTTCGGCAGCGCGTGAATCAGAAAATACTCCCGCTTGCGCCGGGAGGCCGGAGTACCCTCAAATCTGGCCTTAAGCAGGACTTTTGGCCTGAAAGTCAAAGAACATCATTAAATCGCTGTTTTTGAGACAAGTTTTGAACCCATTGGCACTTCCTTTTGAAGGAAATTCGAGAGATTATGTTGCTTATAGACATTAGCCCCCTGGTAGGGACAAGCGTACCTTTCTGCGGATGCTCTATGATCAAGGCGATCTCATTTGGCGTAAATTGAAGAAAATCCAGTGACTATATGCCTTATTCTCCTTGTTTTCGCGGATGGCATCTTTGTAACTCATGCGGCGTGAAAGCCAAGAACAAAAGGGCATTCTGGCATCGGTCGATATATATGTGGAAGCGATATCTCCTCTATAGAGGACAAGAAATTTTAGGGCAATCGGGCAAAAAGCGCATGCGAGAAAATGAAGTACTTTCAAGGACGCCATAGAATGGAGAGATGTTCACTAAAGCGGTCATAATTTTGTCATTGGTCCGTGTCGGACCCACAAGTACTCAAACTGCTTTCATGGCGAGCTGTGAATCAGAAAATACTCCCGCTTGCGCCGGGAGGCCGGAGTGCCCTCAAATATGGCCTTAAGCAGGACTTTTTGGCCTGAAAGTCAAAGAACATCATTAAATCGCTGTTTTTTGAGACAAGTTTACGAACCCATTGGCACTTCCTTTTGAAGGAAATTCGAGAGATTATGTTGCTTATAGACATTAGCCCCCTGGTAGGGACAAGCGTACCTTCTGCGGATGCTCTATGATCAAGGCAATCTCATTTGGCGTAAATTGAAGAAAATCCAGTGACTATATGCCTTATTCTCCTTGTTTTTGCGGATGGCATCTTTGTAACTCATGCGCGTGAAAGCCAAGAACAAAAGGGCATTCTGGCATCGGTCGATATATATGTGGAAGCGATATCTCCTCTATAGAGGACAAGAAATTTTAGGGCAATCGGGCAAAAAGCGCGCGAGAAAATGAAGTACTTTCAGGGCGCCATAGAATGGAGAGATGTTCACTAAAGCGGTCATAATTTTGTCATTGGTCCGTGTCGGACCCACAAGTACTCAAACTGCTTTGCGGTGAAGCGTGAATCAGAAAATACTCCCGCTTGCGCCGGGAGGCGGAGTACCCTCAAATATGGCCTTAAGCAGGACTTTTGGTACGAAAGTCAAAGAACATCATTAAATCGTTGTTTTTTGAGACAAGTTTACGAACCCATTGGCACTTCCTTTTGAAGGAAATTCGAGAGATTATGTTGCTTATAGACATTAGCCCCCTGGTAGGGACAAGCGTACCTTCTGCGGATGCTCTATGATCAAGGCGATCTCATTTGGCGTAAATTGAAGAAAATCCATGACTATATGCCTTATTCTCCTTGTTTTTGCGGATGGCATCTTTGTAACTCATGCGGCGTGAAAGCCAAGAACAAAAGGGCATTCTGGCATCGGTCGATATATATGTGGAAGCGATATCTCCTCTATAGAGGACAAGAAATTTTAGGGCAATCGGGCAAAAAGCATGCGAGAAAATGAAGTACTTTCAAGGGCGCCATAGAATGGAGAGATGTTCACTAAAGCGGTCATAATTTTGTCATTGAGTCCGTGTCGGACCCACAAGTACTCAAACTGCTTTCATGGCGGTATGTGAATCAGAAAATACTCCCGCTTGCCGGGAGGCGGAGTGCCCTCAAATATGGCCTTAAGCAGGACTTTTGGCCTGAAAGTCAAAGAACATCATTAAATCGCTGTTTTTTGAGACAAGTTTACGAACCCATTGGCACTTCCTTTTGAAGGAAATTCGAGAGATTATGTTGCTTATAGACATTAGCCCCCTGGTAGGGACAAGCGTACCTTTCTGCGGATGCTCTATGATCGGGCAATCTCATTTGGCGTAAATTGAAGAAAATCCAGTGACTATATGCCTTATTCTCCTTGTTTTTCGCGGATGGCATCTTTGTAACTCATGCGCGTGAAAGCCAAGAACAAAAGGGCATTCTGGCATCGGTCGATATATATGTGGAAGCGATATCTCCTCTATAGAGGACAAGAAATTTTAGGGCAATCGGGCAAAAAGCGCGAGAAAATGAAGTACTTTCAAGGGCGCCATAGAATGGAGAGATGTTCACTAAAGCGGTCATAATTTTGTCATTGGTCCGTGTCGGACCCACAAGTACTCAAACTGCTGCGGGCGAGCGTGAATCAGAAAATACTCCCGCTTGCGGGGAGGCGGAGTGCCCTCAAATATGGCCTTAAGCAGGACTTTTTGTACGAAAGTCAAAGAACATCATTAAATCATTTGTTTTTGAGACAAGTTTACGAACCCATTGGCACTTCCTTTTGAAGGAAATTCGAGAGATTATGTTGCTTATAGACATTAGCCCCCTGGTAGGGACAAGCGTACCTTCTGCGGATGCTCTATGATCAAGGCGATCTCATTTGGCCGTAAATTGAAGAAAATCCAGTGACTATATGCCTTATTCTCCTTGTTTTTGCGGATGGCATCTTTGTAACTCATGCGGCGTGAAAGCCAAGAACAAAAGGGCATTCTGGCATCGGTCGATATATATGTGGAAGCGATATCTCCTCTATAGAGGACAAGAAATTTTAGGGCAATCGGGCAAAAAGCATGCGAGAAAATGAAGTACTTTCAAGGGCGCCATAGAATGGAGAGATGTTCACTAAAGCGGTCATAATTTTGTCATTGGTCCGTGTCGGACCCACAAGTACTCAAACTGCTTTCATGGCGGCATGTGAATCAGAAAATACTCCCGCTTGCGCCGGGAGGCCGGAGTGCCCTCAAATATGGCCTTAAGCAGGACTTTTTGTACTGAAAGTCAAAGAACATCATTAAATCATTGTTTTTGGACAAGTTTACGAACCCATTGGCACTTCCTTTTGAAGGAAATTCGAGAGATTATGTTGCTTATAGACATTAGCCCCCTGGTAGGGACAAGCGTACCTTCTGCAGATGCTCTATGATCAAGGCGATCTCATTTGGCCGTAAATTGAAGAAAATCCAGTGACTATATGCCTTATTCTCCTTGTTTTTGCGGATGGCATCTTTGTAACTCATGCGGCGTGAAAGCCAAGAACAAAAGGGCATTCTGGCATCGGTCGATATATATGTGGAAGCGATATCTCCTCTATAGAGGACAAGAAATTTTAGGGCAATCGGGCAAAAAGCGCGCGAGAAAATGAAGTACTTTCAAGGGCGCCATAGAATGGAGAGATGTTCACTAAAGCGGTCATAATTTTGTCATTGGTCCGTGTCGGACCCACAAGTACTCAAACTGCTTGCGGCGGCGCGTGAATCAGAAAATACTCCCGCTTGCGCCGGGGAGGCCGGAGTACCCTCAAATATGGCCTTAAGCAGGGACTTTTGGTACGAAAGTCAAAGAACATCATTAAATCGCTGTTTTTGGACAAGTTTACGAACCCATTGGCACTTCCTTTTGAAGGAAATTCGAGAGATTATGTTGCTTATAGACATTAGCCCCCTGGTAGGGACAAGCGTACCTTCTGCGGATGCTCTATGATCAAGGCGATCTCATTTGGCGTAAATTGAAGAAAATCCAGCGACTATATGCCTTATTCTCCTTGTTTTTGCGGATGGCATCTTTGTAACTCATGCGGCGTGAAAGCCAAGAACAAAAGGGCATTCTGGCATCGGTCGATATATATGTGGAAGCGATATCTCCTCTATAGAGGACAAGAAATTTTAGGGCAATCGGCAAAAAGCGCGCGAGAAAATGAAGTACTTTCAAGGGCGCCATAGAATGGAGAGATGTTCACTAAAGCGGTCATAATTTTGTCATTGGTCCGTGTCGGACCCACAAGTACTCAAACTGCTCATGGCGTATGTGAATCAGAAAATACTCCCGCTTGCGCCGGAGGCCGGAGTGCCCTCAAATATGGCCTTAAGCAGGACTTTTTGGCCTGAAAGTCAAAGAACATCATTAAATCGCTGTTTTTCGAGACAAGTTTACGAACCCATTGGCACTTCCTTTTGAAGGAAATTCGAGAGATTATGTTGCTTATAGACATTAGCCCCCTGGTAGGGACAAGCGTACCTTCTGCGGATGCTCTATGATCAAGGCGATCTCATTTGGCGTAAATTGAAGAAAATCCAGCGACTATATGCCTTATTCTCCTTGTTTTTGCGGATGGCATCTTTGTAACTCATGCGGCGTGAAAGCCAAGAACAAAAGGCATTCTGGCATCGGTCGATATATATGTGGAAGCGATATCTCCTCTATAGAGGACAAGAAATTTTAGGGCAATCGGCAAAAAAAGCATGCGAGAAAATGAAGTACTTTCAGGGCGCCATAGAATGGAGAGATGTTCACTAAAGCGGTCATAATTTTGTCATTGGTCCGTGTCGGACCCACAAGTACTCAAACTGCTTCGTGGCGGCGTGAATCAGAAAATACTCCCGCTTGCGCTGAGGAGGCCGGAGTGCCCTCAAATATGGCCTTAAGCGGACTTTTTGTACGAAAGTCAAAGAACATCATTAAATCGCTGTTTTTCGGACAAGTTTACGAACCCATTGGCACTTCCTTTTGAAGGAAATTCGAGAGATTATGTTGCTTATAGACATTAGCCCCCTGGTAGGGACAAGCGTACCTTCTGCGGATGCTCTATGATCAAGGCGATCTCATTTGGCGTAAATTGAAGAAAATCCAGTGACTATATGCCTTATTCTCCTTGTTTTTGCGGATGGCATCTTTGTAACTCATGCGGCGTGAAAGCCAAGAACAAAAGGGCATTCTGGCATCGGTCGATATATATGTGGAAGCGATATCTCCTCTATAGAGGACAAGAAATTTTAGGGCAATCGGGCAAAAAGCGCGAGAAAATGAAGTACTTTCAAGGGGCGCCATAGAATGGAGAGATGTTCACTAAAGCGGTCATAATTTTGTCATTGGTCCGTGTCGGACCCACAAGTACTCAAACTGCTTGCGGCGGCGCGTGAATCAGAAAATACTCCCGCTTGCGCACGGAGGCGGAGTGCCCTCAAATCTGGCCTTAAGCAGGACTTTTTGTACGAAAGTCAAAGAACATCATTAAATCGCTGTTTTTCAGACAAGTTTACGAACCCATTGGCACTTCCTTTTGAAGGAAATTCGAGAGATTATGTTGCTTATAGACATTAGCCCCCTGGTAGGGACAAGCGTACCTTCTGCGGATGCTCTATGATCAAGGCGATCTCATTTGGCGTAAATTGAAGAAAATCCAGTGACTATATGCCTTATTCTCCTTGTTTTTGCGGATGGCATCTTTGTAACTCATGCGGCGTGAAAGCCAAGAACAAAGGGCATTCTGGCATCGGTCGATATATATGTGGAAGCGATATCTCCTCTATAGAGGACAAGAAATTTTAGGGCAATCGGCAAAAGCGCGCGAGAAAATGAAGTACTTTCAAGGACGCCATAGAATGGAGAGATGTTCACTAAAGCGGTCATAATTTTGTCATTGGTCCGTGTCGGACCCACAAGTACTCAAACTGCTTCATGGCGTGTGAATCAGAAAATACTCCCGCTTGCGCCGGAGGCCGGAGTGCCCTCAAATATGGCCTTAAGCAGGACTTTTTGGCCTGAAAGTCAAAGAACATCATTAAATCATGTTTTTTGGACAAGTTTACGAACCCATTGGCACTTCCTTTTGAAGGAAATTCGAGAGATTATGTTGCTTATAGACATTAGCCCCCTGGTAGGGACAAGCGTACCTTCTGCGGATGCTCTATGATCAAGGCAATCTCATTTGGCCGTAAATTGAAGAAAATCCAGTGACTATATGCCTTATTCTCCTTGTTTTTGCGGATGGCATCTTTGTAACTCATGCGGCGTGAAAGCCAAGAACAAAAGGGCATTCTGGCATCGGTCGATATATATGTGGAAGCGATATCTCCTCTATAGAGGACAAGAAATTTTAGGGCAATCGGGCAAAAAGCGCGCGAGAAAATGAAGTACTTTCAAGGGCGCCATAGAATGGAGAGATGTTCACTAAAGCGGTCATAATTTTGTCATTGGTCCGTGTCGGACCCACAAGTACTCAAACTGCTCATGGCGGCGTGAATCGAAAATACTCCCGCTTGCGCCGAGGAGGCGGAGTACCCTCAAATATGGCCTTAAGCGGGACTTTTGGCCTGAAAGTCAAAGAACATCATTAAATCGCTGTTTTTTGAGACAAGTTTTGAACCCATTGGCACTTCCTTTTGAAGGAAATTCGAGAGATTATGTTGCTTATAGACATTAGCCCCCTGGTAGGGACAAGCGTACCTTTCTGCGGATGCTCTATGATCAAGGCGATCTCATTTGGCGTAAATTGAAGAAAATCCAGTGACTATATGCCTTATTCTCCTTGTTTTTCGCGGATGGCATCTTTGTAACTCATGCGGCGTGAAAGCCAAGAACAAAAGGGCATTCTGGCATCGGTCGATATATATGTGGAAGCGATATCTCCTCTATAGAGGACAAGAAATTTTAGGGCAATCGGCAAAAAGCGCGCGAGAAAATGAAGTACTTTCAAGGACGCCATAGAATGGAGAGATGTTCACTAAAGCGGTCATAATTTTGTCATTGGTCCGTGTCGGACCCACAAGTACTCAAACTGCTCACGGCATGGCGTGGCGTGAATCAGAAAATACTCCCGCTTGCGCCGGAGGGCGGAGTGCCCTCAAATATGGCCTTAAGCAGGACTTTTTGTACGAAAGTCAAAGAACATCATTAAATCGCTGTTTTTGAGACAAGTTTACGAACCCATTGGCACTTCCTTTTGAAGGAAATTCGAGAGATTATGTTGCTTATAGACATTAGCCCCCTGGTAGGGACAAGCGTACCTTCTGCAGATGCTCTATGATCAAGGCGATCTCATTTGGCGTAAATTGAAGAAAATCCAGTGACTATATGCCTTATTCTCCTTGTTTTTGCGGATGGCATCTTTGTAACTCATGCGGCGTGAAAGCCAAGAACAAAAGGGCATTCTGGCATCGGTCGATATATATGTGGAAGCGATATCTCCTCTATAGAGGACAAGAAATTTTAGGGCAATCGGCAAAAAGCGCGAGAAAATGAAGTACTTTCAAGGACGCCATAGAATGGAGAGATGTTCACTAAAGCGGTCATAATTTTGTCATTGGTCCGTGTCGGACCCACAAGTACTCAAACTGCTGCATGGCGGCGTGAATCAGAAAATACTCCCGCTTGCGCGGGGAGGCCGGAGTGCCCTCAAATATGGCCTTAAGCAGGACTTTTTGTACTGAAAGTCAAAGAACATCATTAAATCGCTGTTTTTTGAGACAAGTTTACGAACCCATTGGCACTTCCTTTTGAAGGAAATTCGAGAGATTATGTTGCTTATAGACATTAGCCCCCTGGTAGGGACAAGCGTACCTTCTGCGGATGCTCTATGATCAAGGCGATCTCATTTGGCCGTAAATTGAAGAAAATCCAGTGACTATATGCCTTATTCTCCTTGTTTTTGCGGATGGCATCTTTGTAACTCATGCGGCGTGAAAGCCAAGAACAAAAGGGCATTCTGGCATCGGTCGATATATATGTGGAAGCGATATCTCCTCTATAGAGGACAAGAAATTTTAGGGCAATCGGGCAAAAAGCATGCGAGAAAATGAAGTACTTTCAAGGGCGCCATAGAATGGAGAGATGTTCACTAAAGCGGTCATAATTTTGTCATTGGTCCGTGTCGGACCCACAAGTACTCAAACTGCTCATGGCGGCCGTGAATCAGAAAATACTCCCGCTTGCGCCGAGGAGGCCGGAGTACCCTCAAATCTGGCCTTAAGCAGGACTTTTTGGTACGAAAGTCAAAGAACATCATTAAATCATTGTTTTTTAGACAAGTTTTTGAACCCATTGGCACTTCCTTTTGAAGGAAATTCGAGAGATTATGTTGCTTATAGACATTAGCCCCCTGGTAGGGACAAGCGTACCTTTCTGCAGATGCTCTATGATCAAGGCGATCTCATTTGGCCGTAAATTGAAGAAAATCCAGCGACTATATGCCTTATTCTCCTTGTTTTCGCGGATGGCATCTTTGTAACTCATGCGGCGTGAAAGCCAAGAACAAAAGGGCATTCTGGCATCGGTCGATATATATGTGGAAGCGATATCTCCTCTATAGAGGACAAGAAATTTTAGGGCAATCGGGCAAAAAGCGCGCGAGAAAATGAAGTACTTTCAGGGCGCCATAGAATGGAGAGATGTTCACTAAAGCGGTCATAATTTTGTCATTGGTCCGTGTCGGACCCACAAGTACTCAAACTGCTTTCATGGCGGCGTGTGAATCAGAAAATACTCCCGCTTGCGCCGGGAGGCCGGAGTGCCCTCAAATATGGCCTTAAGCAGGACTTTTTGTACGAAAGTCAAAGAACATCATTAAATCATTTGTTTTTGAGACAAGTTTACGAACCCATTGGCACTTCCTTTTGAAGGAAATTCGAGAGATTATGTTGCTTATAGACATTAGCCCCCTGGTAGGGACAAGCGTACCTTCTGCGGATGCTCTATGATCAAGGCGATCTCATTTGGCCGTAAATTGAAGAAAATCCAGTGACTATATGCCTTATTCTCCTTGTTTTTGCGGATGGCATCTTTGTAACTCATCAGCGTGAAAGCCAAGAACAAAGGGCATTCTGGCATCGGTCGATATATATGTGGAAGCGATATCTCCTCTATAGAGGACAAGAAATTTTAGGGCAATCGGCAAAAAGCGCGAGAAAATGAAGTACTTTCAAGGCGCCATAGAATGGAGAGATGTTCACTAAAGCGGTCATAATTTTGTCATTGGTCCGTGTCGGACCCACAAGTACTCAAACTGCTCGCGGCATGGCGTGAATCAGAAAATACTCCCGCTTGCGCTAGGAGGCGGAGTACCCTCAAATATGGCCTTAAGCGGGACTTTTGGTACTGAAAGTCAAAGAACATCATTAAATCATTGTTTTTTAGACAAGTTTACGAACCCATTGGCACTTCCTTTTGAAGGAAATTCGAGAGATTATGTTGCTTATAGACATTAGCCCCCTGGTAGGGACAAAGCGTACCTTCTGCGGATGCTCTATGATCAAGGCGATCTCATTTGGCCGTAAATTGAAGAAAATCCAGTGACTATATGCCTTATTCTCCTTGTTTTTCGCGGATGGCATCTTTGTAACTCATGCGCGTGAAAGCCAAGAACAAAGGGCATTCTGGCATCGGTCGATATATATGTGGAAGCGATATCTCCTCTATAGAGGACAAGAAATTTTAGGGCAATCGGCAAAAAGCGCGCGAGAAAATGAAGTACTTTCAAGGGCGCCATAGAATGGAGAGATGTTCACTAAAGCGGTCATAATTTTGTCATTGGTCCGTGTCGGACCCACAAGTACTCAAACTGCTCGGCGGCCTGTGAATCAGAAAATACTCCCGCTTGCGCCAGGAGGCCGGAGTGCCCTCAAATATGGCCTTAAGCAGGACTTTTTGTACGAAAGTCAAAGAACATCATTAAATCATTGTTTTTGAGACAAGTTTCTGAACCCATTGGCACTTCCTTTTGAAGGAAATTCGAGAGATTATGTTGCTTATAGACATTAGCCCCCCTGGTAGGGACAAGCGTACCTTTCTGCAGATGCTCTATGATCCGGGCGATCTCATTTGGCCGTAAATTGAAGAAAATCCAGTGGCTATATGCCTTATTCTCCTTGTTTTCGCGGATGGCATCTTTGTAACTCATGCGCGTGAAAGCCAAGAACAAAAGGGCATTCTGGCATCGGTCGATATATATGTGGAAGCGATATCTCCTCTATAGAGGACAAGAAATTTTAGGGCAATCGGGCAAAAAAGCGCGAGAAAATGAAGTACTTTCAAGGGCGCCATAGAATGGAGAGATGTTCACTAAAGCGGTCATAATTTTGTCATTGGTCCGTGTCGGACCCACAAGTACTCAAACTGCTTCATGGCGTGGCATGTGAATCAGAAAATACTCCCGCTTGCCCGGGAGGGCGGAGTGCCCTCAAATATGGCCTTAAGCAGGACTTTTTGTACGAAAGTCAAAGAACATCATTAAATCGCTGTTTTTTAGACAAGTTTACGAACCCATTGGCACTTCCTTTTGAAGGAAATTCGAGAGATTATGTTGCTTATAGACATTAGCCCCCTGGTAGGGACAAAGCGTACCTTCTGCGGATGCTCTATGATCAAGGCGATCTCATTTGGCGTAAATTGAAGAAAATCCATGACTATATGCCTTATTCTCCTTGTTTTTGCGGATGGCATCTTTGTAACTCATGCGGCGTGAAAGCCAAGAACAAAAGGGCATTCTGGCATCGGTCAATATATATGTGGAAGCGATATCTCCTCTATAGAGGACAAGAAATTTTAGGGCAATCGGGCAAAAAGCGCGCGAGAAAATGAAGTACTTTCAAGGGCGCCATAGAATGGACAGATGTTCACTAAAGCGGTCATAATTTTGTCATTGAGTCGTGTCGGACCCACAAGTACTCAAACTGCTCGGCAGTGGTATGTGAATCAGAAAATACTCCCGCTTGCGCGGGAGGCCGGAGTACCCTCAAATCTGGCCTTAAGCGGGACTTTTGGTACGAAAGTCAAAGAACATCATTAAATCATTGTTTTTGGACAAGTTTACGAACCCATTGGCACTTCCTTTTGAAGGAAATTCGAGAGATTATGTTGCTTATAGACATTAGCCCCCTGGTAGGGACAAGCGTACCTTTCTGCAGATGCTCTATGATCAAGGCGATCTCATTTGGCCGTAAATTGAAGAAAATCCAGTGACTATATGCCTTATTCTCCTTGTTTTAGCGGATGGCATCTTTGTAACTCACGCGCGTGAAAGCCAAGAACAAAAGGGCATTCTGGCATCGGTCAATATATATGTGGAAGCGATATCTCCTCTATAGAGGACAAGAAATTTTAGGGCAATCGGGCAAAAGCGCGACGAAAATGAAGTACTTTCAAGGACGCCATAGAATGGAGAGATGTTCACTAAAGCGGTCATAATTTTGTCATTGGTCCGTGTCGGACCCACAAGTACTCAAACTGCTTCATGGCGGGCGTGAATCAGAAAATACTCCCGCTTGCGCAGGAGGCCGGAGTGCCCTCAAATATGGCCTTAAGCAGGACTTTTTGCCCTGAAAGTCAAAGAACATCATTAAATCATTGTTTTTTGGACAAGTTTACGAACCCATTGGCACTTCCTTTTGAAGGAAATTCGAGAGATTATGTTGCTTATAGACATTAGCCCCCTGGTAGGGACAAAGCGTACCTTTCTGCGGATGCTCTATGATCAAGGCGATCTCATTTGGCGTAAATTGAAGAAAATCCAGCGACTATATGCCTTATTCTCCTTGTTTTTGCGGATGGCATCTTTGTAACTCATGCGGCGTGAAAGCCAAGAACAAAAGGGCATTCTGGCATCGGTCGATATATATGTGAAGCGATATCTCCTCTATAGAGGACAAGAAATTTTAGGCAATCGAGGCAAAAAGCGCGCGAAAATGAAGTACTTTCAAGGGCGCCATAGAATGGAGAGATGTTCACTAAAGCGGTCATAATTTTGTCATTGGTCCGTGTCGGACCCACAAGTACTCAAACAGCTCATGGCGTATGTGAATCAGAAAATACTCCCGCTTGCGCGGGAGGCCAGTGCCCTCAAATATGGCCTTAAGCGGGACTTTTTGTACGAAAGTCAAAGAACATCATTAAATCGCTGTTTTTTGAGACAAGTTTACGAACCCATTGGCACTTCCTTTTGAAGGAAATTCGAGAGATTATGTTGCTTATAGACATTAGCCCCCTGGTAGGGACAAGCGTACCTTTCTGCAGATGCTCTATGATCAAGGCGATCTCATTTGGCGTAAATTGAAGAAAATCCAGCTGACTATATGCCTTATTCTCCTTGTTTTATTTGGATGGCATCTTTGTAACTCACGCGCGTGAAAGCCAAGAACAAAAGGGCATTCTGGCATCGGTCAATATATATGTGAAGCGATATCTCCTCTATAGAGGACAAGAAATTTTAGGCAATCGGCAAAAAGCGCGCGAGAAAATGAAGTACTTTCAAGGCGCCATAGAATGGAGAGATGTTCACTAAAGCGGTCATAATTTTGTCATTGGTCCGTGTCGGACCCACAAGTACTCAAACTGCTTGCATGGCGGCGCGTGAATCAGAAAATACTCCCGCTTGCTCCGGGAGGCCAGTGCCCTCAAATATGGCCTTAAGCGGGACTTTTTGTACGAAAGTCAAAGAACATCATTAAATCGCTGTTTTTTGAGACAAGTTTACGAACCCATTGGCACTTCCTTTTGAAGGAAATTCGAGAGATTATGTTGCTTATAGACATTAGCCCCCTGGTAGGGACAAGCGTACCTTTCTGCAGATGCTCTATGATCAAGGCGATCTCATTTGGCCGTAAATTGAAGAAAATCCAGTGACTATATGCCTTATTCTCCTTGTTTTTGCGGATGGCATCTTTGTAACTCATGCGGCGTGAAAGCCAAGAACAAAAGGGCATTCTGGCATCGGTCAATATATATGTGGAAGCGATATCTCCTCTATAGAGGACAAGAAATTTTAGGGCAATCAGGCAAAAAGCGGACGAGAAAATGAAGTACTTTCAAGGCGCCATAGAATGGAGAGATGTTCACTAAAGCGGTCATAATTTTGTCATTGGTCCGTGTCGGACCCACAAGTACTCAAACTGCTTTCATGGCAAGCCTTGAATCAGAAAATACTCCCGCTTGCGCCATGGAGGCGGAGTGCCCTCAAATCTGGCCTTAAGCAGGACTTTTGGCCTGAAAGTCAAAGAACATCATTAAATCATTTGTTTTTTAGACAAGTTTACGAACCCATTGGCACTTCCTTTTGAAGGAAATTCGAGAGATTATGTTGCTTATAGACATTAGCCCCCTGGTAGGGACAAGCGTACCTTTCTGCAGATGCTCTATGATCAAGGCAATCTCATTTGGCGTAAATTGAAGAAAATCCAGTGACTATATGCCTTATTCTCCTTGTTTTTAGCGGATGGCATCTTTGTAACTCACGCGCGTGAAAGCCAAGAACAAAAGGGCATTCTGGCATCGGTCGATATATATGTGGAAGCGATATCTCCTCTATAGAGGACAAGAAATTTTAGGGCAATCGGG
The DNA here is from genome assembly GCA_021437245.1 of Aegilops speltoides. Classification (NCBI taxonomy): domain Eukaryota; kingdom Viridiplantae; phylum Streptophyta; class Magnoliopsida; order Poales; family Poaceae; genus Aegilops; species Aegilops speltoides. The sequence goes on from JAHHZJ010000889.1 coordinate 92,281, forward strand.
CAAAAAGCATGCGAAAATGAAGTACTTTCAAGGGCGCCATAGAATGGGAGATGTTCACTAAAGCGGTCATAATTTTGTCATTGGTCCGTGTCGGACCCACAAGTACTCAAACTGCTCATGGCGTAGCGTGAATCAGAAAATACTCCCGCTTGCGCCGGGAGGCGGAGTGCCCTCAAATATGACCTTAAGCAGGACTTTTTGGTACGAAAGTCAAAGAACATCATTAAATCGCTGTTTTTGAGACAAGTTTACGAACCCATTGGCACTTCCTTTTGAAGGAAATTCGAGAGATTATGTTGCTTATAGACATTAGCCCCCTGGTAGGGACAAGCGTACCTTCTGCGGATGCTCTATGATCAAGGCAATCTCATTTGGCGTAAATTGAAGAAAATCCAGCGGCTATATGCCTTATTCTCCTTGTTTTTGCGGATGGCATCTTTGTAACTCATGCGGCGTGAAAGCCAAGAACAAAAGGGCATTCTGGCATCGGTCAATATATATGTGGAAGCGATATCTCCTCTATAGAGGACAAGAAATTTTAGGGCAATCGGGCAAAAGCAGCACGAGAAAATGAAGTACTTTCAAGGGTGCCATAGAATGGAGAGATGTTCACTAAAGCGGTCATAATTTTGTCATTGGTCCGTGTCGGACCCACAAGTACTCAAACTGCTCATGGCAAGCCGTGAATCAGAAAATACTCCCGCTTGCGCTAGGAGGCCGGAGTACCCTCAAATCTGACCTTAAGCAGGACTTTTGGTCTGAAAGTCAAAGAACATCATTAAATCGCTGTTTTTTAGACAAGTTTTGAACCCATTGGCACTTCCTTTTGAAGGAAATTTGAGAGATTATGTTGCTTATAGACATTAGCCCCTTGGTAGGGACAAAGCGTACCTTTATCTGAGATGCTCTATGATCAAGGCGATCTCATTTGGGCGTAAATTGAAGAAAATCCAATGACTATATGCCTTATTCTCCTTGTTTTGGCGGATGGCATCTTTGTAACTCACGCGCGTGAAAGCCAAGAACAAAGGGCATTCTGGCATCGGTCAATATATATGTGGAAGCGATATCTCCTCTATAGAGGACAAGAAATTTTAGGGCAATCGGCCAAAAAGCATGCGAGAAAATGAAGTACTTTCAAGGAGCGCCATAGAATGGAGAGATGTTCACTAAAGCGGTCATAATTTTGTCATTGGTCCGTGTCGGACCCACAAGTACTCAAACAGCTCATGGCGGTCTGTGAATCATAAAATACTCCCGCTTGCGCCGGAGAGGCCGGAGTGCCCTCAAATCTGACCTTAAGCGGGACTTTTGTACGAAAGTCAAAGAACATCATTAAATCATTGTTTTTCGGACAAGTTTACGAACCCATTGGCACTTCCTTTTGAAGGAAATTCGAGAGATTATGTTGCTTATAGACATTAGCCCCCTGGTAGG
>JAHHZJ010000890.1:0-63174 GCA_021437245.1 Aegilops speltoides
GCATTCGCCGTGACAAATCCACGACAGCTTACGCCACCGTGGGGCTATCGCATGACGATGGTTTGGCGATCTTGGAGGAAGCAAGCTCAAGGACTCGAAGGCTACGTCGTGGGCGGATGACCAAGAGTCGTCGTGGCGGATCTACATCGACAATGCCGGATGGGTCCCGAGGCCGATTCAATCGAGTATGGATACCGGGTCCCTTCGCGGCATACACGTCTTTCATCGGCAAGATCGGAGGGCTCGAGTTGCGGACATCTGCACCGACCTCGTCGAGGACGGCTCAGCAGCGCAACCAGCCGGGCTAAACCGGCGTGCGGCACGTATCCGTTAGTTACCCAGTAAGGGAATGTGATCTGCGGTTCGAAATGCAGTAGCGAGACCGTCTGTTTATTCCGTGATGAATCCTCGCCAGGAGAGACAGAATCATTGTACCAACTGCGCGATGGTATGATCGGGGCTGTTAAGACGGTGATAGTATTCGGACCCCTCAAGCCAGGTGAACCGGATCGGCGTATTCATGGCGGTCAGCGCAGGCCGAAACCTTTAAATGACCGCAAAGAGCGATACTTTGGTTACTTGGCGGCAGCAAAGGGCGGGAGGGCTCGCGTCGTCCGCCGTTCAAGTTTTGTCGATCTGTTTGGTGCACCGGCAGCTCATGGCGGAGGATAATCCCGCGAATCAAGAGGCTCATAATGCAGAGAGTGCAAAGGTGAGAGAGCAGCATCACGCGAGCTAAAGCGGATCTAGCGGCGAGAAGGAGCGCGATAGCCTCGTGAGCGGGCCGCTTTAGATGCATAAGCTTACGTGACTCATGCTCGACTCGTAGGCGTCGCAGAGGTGTTAAAGGCGGAAGTCTGATCGCTACCGCCATCCGGATTTGACCTAAGAAACCTCTTTTCAGAGACACGGGCTGGACCCAAAGAACCCGCCCAAGCCTGAGAGGTAAACGGGTACTGCGGGACCGGAGCGGGGCGGCGGTCCAACCACGCCAGATGGAGCCCCTACGGCAGAATATGATGATTCCTCCGCAGAGGCCTGAGCGACGCGGCATTATTCTAATCCTATGGACAACCTTGTTGCGGTTGCACGCACGATTGAGGCGATCCCTGCCGAAGGAGATTCCCCAAGCAGTTGAGACACGCCGTCAAGGAGTCTTGACCGCACTAATCCAAAGAGAAGCGATTCATATAGCCGCGATCGGATTCACTTCACGCCCGCCCAAGCCGTGAGCTACAGTAGCGCATGGATGAACCGCCCTATCATAACGCGACGGGACCGTGAAGCGGCGAGGCAACAACCCGACAGGCGGCGCCAGAATGCTCGGGAGGTGGTAGATCGGCCCGCACGCAGGAGGCCGAGTTAGCAAAGACAGATGATGCGGTTCAAGATACGCCGGTTCGCCCCTACCTTCACAGACCAGGAGTCTCCTCCGCTTTGGGAGTGCCCTGCTTAACCCGCTTGCATGAACGTCGCTTGCCTAAGGATTTTAAGGGCCCGCGTAAGGTGCCAAATTACATCGCAGATCTATCCTCGAGGCATGGGTTGAGAGCTACGAGATGGCCATGGAGATGCTTGACGCTGATGAAGCGGCATGTGCAAAATACTTTACCATGATGATGGAGGGCACAGCTCATGACTTGGTTGGAAAAGCCTGCCGCCCACCTCCTATCGGCTCATGGGGCCGGCTTCACGGCCAGGTTCATCCGAAATTTTAAAGATACATGTAAACGGGCAAGTCTATAGTAGACCTAGCGGCTTGTGTTCGTGAAGAAGGAGTCAACAACCCGTGGGAGTGCTGCCGTGTCTCAAATCTTGCACTCTTCCGATCGATCAACGCTGACTCAAGTATCATCACATTGGAAAGCAACTCGCCGTTTGAGCCTCTCCAAATTTAAGCTTGGGACGATGAAGCGGTTCTGCGAATGATATGGGAACCCTCATGTCGCGCCTAGTAAAATATGCCATTCGGGACATTATTAAGGATCCTCAAGCGATGATGACGAAGCGAGGAAAGGAAAGAAGAATGGCAACTCCAAGTCCGCAGCAGTCAAACCGGCGAGTCATGGAAGCTGGGGCAAGCGCAAAGTGATGATTTTGTAGCTAACACTAATGCGCAGGACAGAGGCCCGCGGCGTAGAGGCAAGGCAAATCGGGGTCCAAATGATGGTGCGGGCCGTTTGAATTACTTGCTGAATCAGCCTTGTCCCAAACACGGGACGAAAGAAAACCCATCGAATCATCTTTGGAAAGACTGTTCTATTATGCAAGCGTTCAAAAATTCCGATGCTTTCCGATATGACAAGGATCGTGGCGGTTCAGATCCGTTTCCATGGGCGGGTCAGACTCCAGAGCTTCCGGTTGAGGCACAACAGGCAATTTCAACAACGAGAATAATCAAGGTAGCCAAAGCCAAAGAAGCAGCAGATAGCCAGCTATCGAGCCAGCCAAAGAAGCTTGAATCGGCGAGGCAAGATCATGTTTTCACAACCAGCTTTGGACAAGCGGGATCGAAAGCTTCACAAACGGGTGTAAATTTTGTTGAACCTGCTGTGCCACGCGATATTTGCGCTGGTCGAAACAGCCTATCGATGGAGGCAGAGAGGACCATCCCCCGGGTTGATAATCCGGTCACTGGCTTTTGGGTGGTAATTCCAAGTGGGGGGCTATAAATTTACTAAGGTGCTTATGGATGGAGGAAGCAAGATCAATATATTGTATTATGACACTTTCCGTCGCATGGGTCTCATGATAAAGATCTCGCATCGGCCCAACACGGTGTTCCATGGTGTAGTGCCGAGCAAATCTGCTTATCCCATTGGTAAGATAGCCTTGGACGGGCCTTTGGAGACGAGCATGATTCTCGGTCTGAAAAGCTAACCTTTGAAGTGGTAAAAATCCGGAGCCCATATCATGCCCTCGCTTTGGACGGCCGGCTTATGCTAAGTTCATGGCGCGACCTTGTTATATCTACTTGCAACTTAAGATGCCGGGTTACAAAGGACAATAACAAGGCATGGAAGCCGCCGAGTCGCTGGAATGTGAGGAAGGAGATGCGGTTTACGCAGGTTGGGCTCCGCGCTTACTGAGGAGTTGAAATTTTATAAGGATAATGTTGATCCGGCAGATATGACTCCTCCAAGAAGCCCACTACGAAAGCACATGAATCGGATCTAAAATTCAAATCGGCGGTCGAAACCAAGCTTGTTGACTTTGTGCCAGCGCGATTCATCCAAGCAGTTTCTCGTCGCTGCCAACCCGATCCTAATAGGAAAGCGCCATCGAAGTTCATCCGTGAGAACCGGACATCTTTGCATGGAAGCCATCCGACATGCCGTGTGTACCGAGAGAACTCGGCTGAGTACACACTTAATGTGGATCCTAAGTATAAACCGGTGAAACAGTTCCTCCGCCGGTTTAATGAGGAAAGGCGCAAGGCCATTGAGAAGAAGTAGCGAGGCTTCGGCAGCTGGTTTTATCGTCGAGGTGTTTCATCCGAGTGGCTCGCTAATCCGGTGCTAGTCCTTAAGAAAACGGCACTGGCGTGATGTGTGGACTACATGATCTTAACAAAGCTTGTCCCGTGGATCCTTTGCTCTCCCGCATTGATCATCGATTATCGATGCCACGGCAGGATATGAGTGTTTAAGTTTCTTGGACGCGACTCGGATATCATCAAATCAAGATGGCGTCAAGGACCAGGAGAAAACGGCGCTTATAACTCCCTTTGGAGCCTTCTGCTATGTATCTATGCCTTTGGGCTCAAGAGTGCCCAAGCCACGATCGCCGTGTGTGCGAATTGCTTGCATACACAGATTGGCGCAATGTGCATGCCTATGTGGATGACATTGTAGTGAAATCAAGAGCGGAAGGAGACGCTGGTGGACGATTTGAAGGAGACCTTCGACAACCTGCGTACTTATAAGATGATGCTTAATCCGCCAAGTGTGTTTTTGGTGTCCCTACCGGCAAGCTATTGGGGTTCTGGTGTCCAACAGAGGAATCAAGCCAATCCGGAGAAAATTAAGGCGATCACCTCCTTGGCTAAACCGGCGTATCAACGACGCTCAACGCTTAGCGGGCGGATTGGCGGCTGAGCGGTTTATTAGCCGATTTGAGAGAAGGCTATTCCTTTATACCAGATGTCGAGGAAGACAGATCGGTTAAATTCCAGAGTCCAGTATGCGGACGAAGCTTTCGAGGACCTAAAGCGGCAATGGCCAACCACCGCCCTTGTAAGCTCTCGGTTGACAACGAACCGTTGTTCTTATATGTGGCAGCCAATGCGCGAAAGCGTGAGCGAGCCATTGTGGTCGAGCGTAAGGAGGCAGGAAAGGAATATCCGGTTCAACGGCGGTTTATTATATCGATGAGGTACTTATTGAATCCAAACAGAGGTATCCGCATTGGCGAAGTTAGTCTATGGTGTGTTTATGGCCAGCGGAAGCTGAAGCAATATTTCCAAGGGCATCCTATTACAGTGGTTAGTTCAGCTCCCTTGGGTGATATCATACAAAACCGGGAGGCAACTGGCCGGATTGCGAAATGGGCCATCGAGCTTGGGCCGCACGGGCTCAAATATATACCACGCACGGCAGTGAAGTCACAAGCGCTTGTCGACTTCATTAATGATTGGACGGAGTTACAGGCACCAGAGGAGAAGCCGGATCATACATACTGGACTATCCACTTCGATGGGTCCAGGCAGTTGGAAGGCTCGGGGGCTGGAGTCGTGTTAACCTCCCCACGAGGTGATAAGTTTTGTTACGTTCTCCGTCTAATGTTCCCTTGTACTAATAATGCAGCTGAGTACGAAGCTTTACTCCATGGTCTCCGGATGGCTAAGGAAATGAACTTGAGCCGGGTCAAGTGTTTTGGTGACTCGGACCTGGTGGCGCAGCAAGTATCTGGCACTTGGGATTCTAAGGACCCCCTCATGGCTGCATATCGACGAGAGGTGGATAATATTGCAGGGTGCTTCAAGGGATATCAAGTAGATCATGTGGATCGCCGGAAGAACGGCGGCGACGCTTTAAGCCGGTCTGGTTCTCGGCAGAAACGGTTCCCCTAATGTCTTCCTCGACATCTTGCACAAACCGTCTTGTTCTGGCTCCCCGGTGAAGCGGATTTGGCAATTCCCGACCCGAGGCCGGGTTGGTGGCAGCATTACACGCTATTCGGATTGGACGGTGCCTTACCTTGCATATATGACTCGAGGAGAATTACCAGACGATGAGGTTCTGGCCAGGCAGGTAACCCGGTGCTCCAAGTCCATGACGATTATCAATGGTGAGTTGCATCATCGCAGCGCTTGAGGCGTTTCAACGCTGTGTTTCCCGAGGAAGGCGGCGAAATTTTACGAAAATCCATGAAGGGATTGCGGGCACCATGCCGTTCAAAGTCCCTCGTGGCGAGGCATTCCGTCATGGATTCTCTTGGTTAACGGCTCATCGATGCGGAGGATTTGGTCAAGCATCGCGATGGGTGTCGAATTCTCCAGCGTGCCCATATACCGCACAGAGTTGAGGATGATCCGATAACATGGCCGCTTATGACGTGGGGCTGGATATGGTCGGGCCTTTTAAGAGATCCAAAGATAAGAAGACCCATCTGTTGGTGGCGGTGGACAAATTCACCAAGTGGATTGAAGCGAGCTGTCAAGAAGTGTGATGCGCAACAGCAAGTGCGATTCATCAAAAGGTGATTTTCGGTTTGGCTTTCCACAAAGATCATCAACGATAATGGCACTAATCTGTCCAAGGGAGCTATGAAAGAATTTTGTGAACGCGAACATATCCGGCTTGACGTATCGTCGATGGCGCACTTCGAACGGGCAGGCGGGCGGCGCGCTAATCGAAATCTTGCGAGGTATCAAACCGCGACTTCGTCCCATTACAAAGGACGCCAGGTGCTGGGTTGAGGAGCTCCCATCGGTGATATGGAGTATCAATACCACGCCAAACCGGTCTCATCGTTACACGCTTTTTTTTCATGGTTTATGGAGCGGAAGCGATTCTCCCGATGATATTCGGCACGACTTCGCCCGTGTAGCGGCTTACGCTGAAGCGGACAATGAAGCGGCGCGACAGACGCTTTGGACCTGTTGGATGAGGAGCGTGATATGGCAGCCGCCGATCAGCAATTTACCAAGCAAGACCTTCGTCGTTATCACAACCGCGGATCAAAACCGAGCTTTTCAGAAGGTGATTTGGCATGCGCCTCATCCAAGACCGTATTTAACTGCACAAGCTATCCCCACCTTGGGAAGGGCCCTTTGTGGCAAGACAGAATGCACAACGGTTCCTACTATCTGGTTGATATTCGAGAGCGTAAAGACTCACGTACATCAGAGGAGGAGACCAACAGGCCGTGGAATATAGCTCATCTTCGACCTTATTACACATGAGTCATCGGCTCAGTTTATGTACATAGCATAACAATGTATATATTATCTTTCTATATAATAAAAACCAGGGCCTCAGTCAAAGCGGGGTCTCTGTCTTTCTTCTCATGCGTGGTTACACGGAGTGTTTTCTGTTTTTCAAAGCGGCCTCCGGTTTACCCCTTGACAATTATATTTATCACTTGGGGGCTTGGTCATATCCGAACCAGTGCTACACCTCTTGATAGGCGAAAGCCACTAGATCATTTGAGGACACGGTCACGTCTGAACCGGTTACGCCTCTTGGTCGGCCACTAGGGCCAGCGCCACTTGGGGGCTTGGTCGAACCCGAACCAATGTCACGCCACTTGGCGGGCGACGTCGCCACGAGTCTTTTGGGGACTCGCTGACTAGCACCATCGCTACACCTTCGGGGCTTGTAGCATCGACCATGGTAATGCCATCCGACCAGCTCCAAGCAGCTCTCCTTTTTACAAAGAGTTATTGCCTTTGTTGCCATATTTGGTATTTGATTTTTTGTCGTGTTTCCAACATAATGAATATTTTTTCGGTTTAGCCGTCAAGTAACAAGTGATAGTGCACGATCTGGTGTTATCCAAAGCTTTCATTTCTTTCGGTTTACCATTTTTTCCGGTTCGTCTTTATGGAAAAACTTGGGGCTAGTGCTCATTCAAGACGCCTATATGGAGGTTATTGCCTCCCAAGACGGTTATGGCTTTCATAAGAAAGCCTCCGCTCAAGATTGGTTACATCAGCTTTATGCCCAGATATGGCGTGTATTTGTATCAAATACTCATTAAATTTTCAATACATAAAGACATATTGGATGCCATAAACCGTGGCGGTCTCACCGCCGCCCAAGTTTTATCTTTGATTGCAGGAACTGCGAATCACACAAAGTTCACTCGATGCACGAAGGCATACCCAGGCAACAAAGTTTACCTAAAACTATTACAAGGCAACACAGTGCCCAAATGATCATTGTTTTCTAAACCGGCTACTGGTTCAAGACTGTTCTTCGTCCTCCTCCGCTTCAGCATCCTCTCCTCTACCCATTGGCTGGAAATCCACAGAAGTCCAGTCGATGCCCATCAGCGCTTGAAAAACAGCTTCTTCATGAATCAAAGTTGACGGTTCAATGTCAGGAGCGTAAGTGTGCTTACGGATTGGAGGGATTAAATTTTCCGGCTCAAAAGTTGGAGCGGACACACGCTTGTTCTGATCATTGTATTGGGCTTGATAGTGCTCCAAGTCGGCTTCTTCCGCCAATTGACAAGCAAGTGGGCGTACTGCACGGTTTATTGCACGCAAGTCCTCTTCATTAAAATATGAGCCATCTTCCTTCACACTGGGATAGCCCTGGGCTGCTTCCACTGGATCAAAATCCGCACCTGTGCCTTGGCCCGGATCAGGCGCTGATGGCTCCGGTTAGCTGTACCGACTTCTTCACCTCCTCAATCCGGGAAGGTAGGATGGATAGCCGGTTCAAGGTGTCTTGGATCAAGGACGGCGCCGGGTTGTTGTGTGACATTGTGGTAATCACACGCTATTCCGTATATAGCTGTTCTACTAAGGTGTACACACTTTTAGTTTCTTCCGCGACGCTATTCCCGGTGCCCAACGCGGTGCTGCGTTTCATAAACAGACAGTTTATAAACCGGAGTGTTGAGATACAGGACAAGTAAATTACATTTATTTACAAGGCGCATCAAGATGGCTGCTGTCATAGAATGCACTTGTCGCTTCACGGCCGCCGATCATCTACCACCGGTTTAAGGGCGGCTTCAGATTTTCGCCCGCTTGAGCAAGTTGGCCTTTTCAAAGGGCCGCATAGACTTGTTCCTTCTTCATTTTGTCCTTCGCTTTTCTGCGGCAGCCGAGGCAATAGTCAGCTCTTTCTTGGCCTTGTCATGTCTCGGCTCTTTGGGTCTCCAATGCTGCTCAGAATCGGCAATCCGGTCATCCTTGATCGCCACATCAACTGCATGTTGACAAAGATCATCGGCCAAGAATTAAAAGTCTCAACCACACAACATCGTTATATGCTTGACACTTGGGGGCTAATGTACCTTCAATTTTTTATACTACTATTACATGGAAAAGTCCCAAGTTCAATACGCGTATTCAACTCGGCACTTGGGGGCTAATGGCTATTTCATCTTGCTAAAGCGTTGCTAAGCGCTTTTGGAATACCGGTTTAGGTTTGCATACATAAACCGCCTTGGTGGTTATGGGGAAAATTGCAACGATCTATCGGAGAAAAATTGTCAAAGCGCCGGTTTGATCATAGATTGCAAACCGCCCTTGGGGGCTACGAGGATTACTATACGGATATTAAAGAAAGGAGCGTTACCTCAAACTTGTCTCTCATTAGTTTCACCAAGCCGCTTCATAGTCACGCTCATTGAAGCCGGTTCAAGTATCCGGAATGAAGGTCTTGGGCGCTCATAGCGCATATGTTTCAGCTCTATGTTCCATTTTCCTTTCTTACAAGCGGCGAGTCCTCTTTCACAAGATGTCGGGTTAAGGTGGCGGCATTGCCGGTTGAGTGGCCTATTCAAGATTACCACGCCATCATCTTTCGATTCGACGGATTGAGTAGGCACGATGGCTTTGGCGGGGCTAGGAGGCTTTGCGCATCGGATGGTCTTGTGGCGGATCAATGCACATTGAAGCATCTGTAGGCCTCTCTTCCGAATCACATCTTCTTGAACCGGGGATTGTTCGAGTATCTTCAAAGCGACATTGTCCCGATCCGTGCTCGCTCATGATCGGAGGTGGCAGCTTCCTCGGTGGTTTTTCTAAACGAGCTTTTTTACCGGGTTTGGTTTGGTCCTGCGAAACAAAAATAAGACACGTACATTACGTAAGAAATTGACAAGTATGTGGTCATGATGACTTACCCGACAGCCTATTTTCAAGGGCGGCGGTTGAGTGGTGACGATTCGCAGAGGATGAATGAGAGGTGACCGATAATCGAGTCGGACGGATTAAGAGGTTGACGGAATAAACCCGCTTTGGAATTCAAGGTAATAAAATGGTTGGAAACCTCGGTGCGGCGCTTTCGAGCGAGGGTTGTTTGGTAAACCGCGTAGTAACTACCATCCACTATGCCGGGTTGTGCGGCGGCCTCGTCTTCTTTGCGTCTTCATAAGAAGTTTGGGATCCAAGTGAGCAAGAGGATGAGAAAAGTTAACTTTCCGGTTTGCCGGCGGAATTTTGGGGAAGGTAAGCTTGTTGAATCGGAAGAAAGAATGGTTACTCGGCAAATCCAGCGTTGCTGGCTTCATCGCCATCCCGACAAGCATCGTCATCAATAAGACGTGTAAAAACAAGCCAAGAGAGTCAAGTTCGGATTACCCACATCGTCATCGATGGCGGATCGAGCGGCCGTGGTTTTCCTCTTATGAGCGAGCTTCTTGACAACTTTCGCTTTGGGCGGTTTTGCCGCCCAGCCTTGTCCGCTTTGTCTTGCGAGAGCTTCTTGCTCGTAATGGATCATCACCCGGATCGGAAATAATTGAGAAATTGCAAGTATGGAAGTAATGGCAAAAAATTAATGATGGCACAATCAGAGCTTACCGGGAGGAGCGTTGAGGTGCGATGAAGGAGCCAAGCGGTTTGGGCACAGAGGTGCTCCGGTTCGTTCAGCATTTTCCTCACTGAATCTGTAACTTCGTCTTCAGACAATTCTAATTTGGTGTGTCGGAGTGGATCATCGACACTGCCGGTATACTGGCACATCAAACCGGAACGCCGGCTCAAAGGCAGTATGCCCCAAGATAACCAGCAGCGTGCCAGATCGATTCCAGTCAAACCGTTGGCCATAAAGGCCCGGAGCTTGGACAGTTGGGGAGCGATCTACTTCTCTCTTTTTGCGGTCAAACGCTGTGGAAAGGGATGTGTGTTCTTGAGCGCCTGGGCGGAAACCAGGTAAAGGATTTTCACCTTGTGGAGGTGTCTCGCAGAGAACCAAGTTGCATTCCATTCTTTGGGGTGAGAGGAGCTTCACGTGGGGATAAGTGATCTCCTTCCTCTTCTCGATAGCCATACCGCCTAACTCAAGATTGGGGCCATCGGTGAATTCGTGCGGCGGTTTAGGTGGAAAAGATCCCGAATAGCTCGATGTAAGGCTCCTCTTGCGATAAGCTTCGCATAAAGACTTGAAAATGACACAAGTTGGTAATGAATTGGGGCCGATATCTTGGGGCGAATTGAAAGTTGGCCATTACGTCCGGTAAAACTTTGACCCGGCGGTTTGAAGCCCCGGAATAAGTGATCTGCGAAAACTATGACTTCACCTTCCTGAGGAGTGGGAGGACATTCCTCGCCAGGAACCCTCCAATGGATGGTGCTTTGGTTATCCAAAGCGCCAATGGACACTAGCTCATTCAGTTGCGTCTCAGAGACGCGGGAAGGGACCCAGTTGCACTCGTACACCTGTTTGGCCATCATGAGGTCTACAAGGGGAAGAATCCGGTTTGAGAAAATACTCATCGCAGAATAATTGATCCAAGAAATGACAAACCGGAAGATGATCCGATGTACCAGTTCAATACGGTATGGTGTCAGATATACATTGGCGGTTCAACACAGGGACTAATGGTGTACCGATGCCGGTTTAGCAATTTTTTGTTTCTATGGTGAGTTAAACCGCTTAATTCTGGCTTCGGAGGAAATCGACAGAAACAAGTTTCACAAGAGTTCATGTTTATCATGGATCAAACGTGAGTTTTCAGAAAACAAGAAAGGCGCCGCAGAAAGTAAAGAAGAAGCAGGAAGTGCACCATGAGGTATGCATATGTATATACGAGAAGGCTATGGGATTTAGATGAAAAGGCGCAGCAGATGCGCACGGATCTCCGTTTAGTACAAACAGGGATCATAATGCCGCTCAGAGGATAGAAAAGTGAAAGCATATGAAGAACATGGACGAAGCGTGAGCCCTAGAACAGATCTAAAAATGATGAACAGATTAAACAAAGGATAGGGGATTTACCGGAGGCAGAAAGGAGTTAATGCGAAAGGTCGCCGTATTCTGGTCCGAACAGGTTGATGCAGCGGCCACTGACGAAGCAAAGGTCGATGGCGACAGACGAGACTCGAGGCAGTGGCGCAAGGAAGAAGACGAAGAGGGAGCGAAGGGGGAAAACCGAATGACCCTTCGGTCTTATTTATAAGGCAAGGAAATTAGGTCAAACGCGTGAACCCAGGGACGGTCATTAAAGAAGGCGCTATAAAAGATAAGCTTCAAGATGACGTCAGGCCGGTTTACAGTAACCGAAGGCGGTGATGTCATGCCGGTTTAAGATGATGACCAGTGACGATCTACTACACAAGAAGATATCCGAGATGCAGGTTTTATCAAGGATCGACATGAACCAGTTCAAATCAATATGGGGCCTAATGTTGGGGATATTACCACTAGGTATAAACCGCCGCCTTGGGCCGGGTTAGCTCCGTAAGTGGCGACCGTGAGAAAGGCCCAAGGCCTATAGTCGGTTTAGAGCTTGTAGCCGTAAACCGCCTGATGTATGACTTGTATTGTAAGTTAGAATAGGGAGATACCAACCGGGATACGAGTATGAACGGTTGGGACTCTCTGAACCGACGGGCGCCACTGTATATAAGGGACGACCGGCGGTTCAAGGACAGACAACAACAGCTCGAGCCTAGGCGGCTTGTTTGCTCCTAGCCATCGAGACTACATCAATTCCATCACAACTAGACGTAGGCTTTTACCTTCATCGAAGGGCGAACTAGTATAAACCCTCGTGTCTTTGTGTCCGCTTAACCCTCGTAAGTAAACCCGTAGCAATGGCTCCACGACTAAGTCCTCACACTAGGACATCTGCCGTGACAAATCCACGACACAATCTGACTTCATTTGCAACACGAGGATGAACAGGACAAAGATTTTGCTCTTGCCGATCAATGTCATCATTTGGACGGTTGTCTTCAGTCGAGCATTGTCTTGAGTTGATTAGGTGCGTAAATGATCGCCTCTTCACCGAGCCTCGATGGTATGATCTCTCCAATTCCCATTTGCTTGATTGATTCACTAGGAGGTACTTCATCTAGCACATTTGGCAGGTGCTCTCTTTGCGAGTCGGTAGTCTCATTGAATCAAGACATCCACAGTTTCAACCACTTTATAGTGAAAGAGGTTGAAGACTCAGAGGAGTGTGAATCCTTTCAGAACCAAGCATAAAACCTTCATGTGCTTTCGGTGCAAATTTTGAAGTGTGACGTGGATCCTTGATCTAGCACCTAGCACAAATACTCTAAAGTAACTGACATTTGGCTTCTTACCAGTTAGGAGTTCATAGGATGTCTTCTTCAAAAGCTTGTGAATATAAACACGGTTGATGATGTGGCATGCAGTATCAATGGCTTCAGGTCAGAATTTCCTTGGAGTCTTGTACTCATAAAGCATCGTTCGAGCCATCTCAATAAGGGTTCTGTTCTTGCGCTCCACGATGCCATTATGCTGAGGTGTGTAAGGAGCAGAGAACTCATGAGTGATGCCCAAAGTATCCAAGTAAAGATCGAGGCCGGTATTCTTGAACTCTGTGTCGTTGTCACTTCTGATATGCTTGATCTTGACGCCATAGTTCGTCATGGCATGATTGGCAAAGCGTGTGAAGACATCCTGCACTTCATTCTTGTAGAGGATTATATGCACCCAAGTATATCTTGAATAATCATCAACAATGACGAAACCATAGAGGCAAGCAGTGGTAGTAAGGGTAGAGTAGTGAGTAGGGCCAAATAATTCCATGTGTAGCAGCTCGAAGGGTTGAGATGTAGTCATGATCGCCTTCGAGGATGCTTGGCCCTAGTCATCTTTCCGATTTCAGAGGCACCACATAGATGATCCATCTTGAACTTGATGCCCTCGATGCCTACGACGTGTTTCTTCTTCACGAGAGTGTGCAAGTTCCTCATGCCAGCATGCCCTAGCCTTCCATGCCAAAGCCAGCATTCTGAAGCTTTTGCTAGAAGACATACGGCCATCTATGGTCCTGCTGAGAAATCTACCATATACAGATCATCTTTCCGATACCCTTCAAAGACTAGAGATTTGTCAGATTCCATTAGAACAAGGCAACGATACTTTCAAATAGCACAATCATGTTTAAGTCACAAAGCATTGAGATGATATTGTTGAAACCAAGGATTCAACAAGCATCACTTTATCCATGTGCTGATCCCTTGATATTGCAACTCTACCTAGACCCAATACCTTGTTTTAACCAATGTTAGCAAATGTGATGTGACTCTTGTCTGATGGACGTAGCGTTGAATCCATCAGTAGACTTCGATCGCCAGTCATGTGGTTAGTGCATCCACTGTCCATAATCCATTCTGAAGTATGAGGTGTCATAGCCTAAAGTGCAGTTTGGGGGATAGGCTTCACCAAGCGAGTTGTGAAGCATAAACATTTGCTGAACAAGTGGAACATAGAAATTCAGATCTTGGTTAGGATAGATAGGATGAGTGTCAAGGAATCCCGGGACGAAATACATAGTAAGACCATTTGGGCATTTTATCTTGCGCCCCACAAGATGTTTAAGGTCCCCAACATAAGCATCAGACGCCTTTGATTTCCAGCTGGAGACCTTTCCCTACAAAAGAGAGTTAAGTTTTCTTAACCACCCAAATTTTCAGGGGTGGCTTTGAAGCAATGAGTCTAAGTGTAGCATCTGAGAACTTCGGCTTTGGAGCCCTAGTAAATAGCCTTGCAGGAGGTGAATAATACTCATAGGAATAAGCAAAAAAGTTCTTTGTTCTATGAACATAGCGGTTTGAGGAAACACGCTCATATTCATGGGTCTGAGTATGATTTCCCTACAAAACATTGATGTTAGGGTGACTCAGATGAGTCCTCGGTCTATATGAAGCTTTTGGACCATATGAAGCCTTTGGTATGGGGTTTGTCTTCTTCCCTGGTAGTGTCATGATGACATTCACTGGAAGATTCTCAAGACAACTTTTGGGTACCCATATCTTCTTCATAGGTGGACCATTCCTGCAGTTAGTACCAATAAACCTGGCAAACACTTTGCCATTCTGATTCTTAAACAGTTTATAGTTTGCATCAAAGGGTTCATCAATGATAATAGGGTTAGCACAAGTGAAACCAGATAAGGTGGATGGATCTACTAAAGGTTCCTTTGCAGCAACCCATGCGGTTTTGGGGTACTACTCAGGCTTCCAGTAAGACCCGTCAACATTCATTTTCCTCTCGAACCCAACACCCTCTTTCCTAGGGTTTCGGTTCAGAATCTTCTTTTTAAGGACACACATAATGTCTGATGCCCTTTGAGACTTTTGTACATCCCTGTCTCAAGCAGTGTCTTCAACCTAGCATTCTCATCAGCAATAGTAGTGGTATCCTCAGCAGAGGGGTTAGTTACCACATCGGCAGTTGAAGATATTGCAACAGTAGCAGCAGTAGAACATTCAGCAACAGAGGCAGCGTTATCACGCTCAATGCATTTTAGACATGGTGGTTCAAATCCTTCCCGAAGGGATCGATCTGCTGAGCGAATCGACTTCGTTTTCTTTTTGAAGATCTTCATGAATCGCTCTCAATTTCTCAAGATCTTGCTTCCTTTGAAGATAATCGAGGGAAAGATTTTCATGAGTTGTTGAGAGCGTTTCATGACGACTTTCAAGTTCTTTGTACTTAACATGAAGATTTTTATGTCTTTAATTAAGGACCTGAGATCGGGTCATTTCGCGTCCAACAGTCATCGCTTTTGTCTAACAGTTTTTGAATATGTTCCATAGCTTTCATTGTTCGGTTGCAATTTTAGCAAGTGCTTTGTAGCTAGGTTTGGATTCACAATCGAGTCATCTTCACTTGACGCTTGAAAGTAAGCATCGCGTGATTTTACCTTGGCACCACGTGCCATGAAGCAAGAGGTGGGAGTAGAGTCGTCCTTGTCATTATCATCGGCGTCGTGATGGAGCCATTGTCTTCAGTGTTGAAGATGGACTTGGCAACGTAAGTTGTAGCTAGGGCCAGACTTGCAACGCCAGAGTCGGACTACTCCTCAGATTCCACCTCTGCCTCCTCGTATGCAGACTCCTCCTCTGAATCCATCTCCTTGCCAACAAAAGCACGAGCCTTGCCAGATGAGCTCTTCTTGTGTGAATGAAGACTTGGAAGAAGACTTTGAGGATTTCTTCTTCTTCTTGTCATCAGAATCATATTCTTTGCTCTTCTTCTTCTTCTTCTTCTTCTTCTCATTGTCCCACTGTGGACACTCAAAGATGTAGTGACTAGGTTTCTTGCACTTGTGGCATGTTCTCTTCTTATGGTCATGGGTGGAAGCTTCATCATTTCTTGAGCTGGATCGTGAAGCCTTTCTTCTTAGTGAATTTCTGGAACTTCTTCACAAGCATAGCAAGCTCCTTTCCAATGTCTTCGTGGATCACCGAATTGCAATGATTCTTCTTCGATGAGGAAACAGCCTTTGCCTTCAAAGCACGAAGTTCGCCATAGTTGGGGCCATAGATATCTCGCTTCTCGAGATAGTGAAACTCATGTGTGTTGAGAATCTCAAGTATGTCGATGGATCGAGAGTCTTGAAGTCGTATGTTCTTGAATCATCGTATTAGGGTGTCAAATGAGTTGTCAAGTGATCTCAGAGTGTCTTGACTATTTCATGCTTCGTGATCTCGTGGCGCCGAGTGCTTGGAGGTCATTTGTGATATCAGTGAGGCGATCAAATGTGAGCTGGACGTTCTCATTGTCGTGTCTCTTGAAGCGGTTGAAGAGGTTGCGGAGAACACTGATCCTTTGATCTCGCTGAGTTGAGACGCCTTCGTTGACCTTGGAGTGCCAGTCCCAGACTAGCTTCGATGTTTCCAGAGCACTCACATGGCCATACTATCCTTTGGTCAGATGACCACAGATGATGTTCTTGGTGGTAGATTCCAATTGAACGAACTTCTTGACATCAGCAGGGGTGACACCTTCACCGGTCTTGGGAACGCCGTTCTTGACGACATACCACAGATCGACATCAATGGCTTCAAGATGCATGCACATCTTATTCTTCCAAAGAGGGGTATTCAAAGGCCATTGAAGATGGGGCACGAGCGGAGACTTTGATTATCCCCGCAATCGATATAGCTAAAACTCCAAGTGGTTAAACCGAATCACAATGAACAAGGAGTACCTTGCTCGATACCAATTGAAAGAGCTGGATATCGATTAGAGGGGTGAATAGGCGATTTTATGAAAGTCTTCAAAACATGGGAGTTTTGAATACAAACAATAGAAATGACCCTATTCAGATGCAAATGAAGGTAGACTACATTGGACAAGCCATAGTCAAGTATTCAACAAAGTGAAAGCACGAAGACTATTAGCAACTAGGCAGTAAAGATTAGGATGGAAGATAGTATGAAGCCAATCAGAACAAGTAGTCACACAGTGAAGTCAAACAGATAATGCAAGCAGGCAATGACTTCACGAAGACAAACTGTAAGTAAAGAGAAGTGAGAGATAGAACCAGTAGCTTGGAGAGGATAGTGATTTGTTTGACCAGTTCCAGTTGCTGTGACTACTATACGTCTGGTTAGGGAGGCTGAGATTCAACTCATAAGACCACGCCTTCACCTTATTCCCTTGAGCTAAGGACACTTAGTCCCCGCCTAATCACTCGTAAGTCTTCAAGGTAGACTTCTAAACCTTCACAGACTTCGTTCTCCGTCAATCCACAATGACTCTTGCATGCTCAGAACGCGACGCCTAACCGGCTGGAGGATTCACAGTCCTCAAGTGTAACAAGTCTTCAGATCACGCGAACAGAAGGACTTCAGTGATGCCAAATGCTCTTTGGGCTCTGAGTGGTTTGGGCTTTGTCCTCGCAAGGATTCTCTCTCAAATGCTTCGTAGGTGGGTTGCTCTCAAACGACAAAAGTCGTGCACTAACTCTGAGCAGCCACCAATTTATGGTGTAGGGGGTGGGCTATTTATAGCCACTAGGCAACCCAACCCGATTTGTCCGGAATGACCCTGGGTCACTAAGGAACTGACACGTGTCCCAAGGGTCAGATTTCAAACACACGCGGCAGCTTGACTTGGGCTACAAGTAAAGCCGACTCATCCGACTGGATAAGATTGGCTCTCATTCTCTTCGTCAAGACATAGGATTTGGTTGAGCATCACTTTAGTCACTCTGACTTTGTTCACTTGGACCCCACTTAACAGTGCGGTGGTTCCTATGACTCAATAGAGAAGAAAAGGAAACAACGAAACAACTAAGTTTTCGCGCTCCATAGTCTTCATGCGATGTCTTCTCATGTCATAGACTTCACCATGAATAGCTTCAGGGACCACCATTGTCTTCAATGTCTTCACATATTTTTAGGGTCATCTCCGTAGGTAAACCGAATCAATGAGGGACTACTACTTGTGTTATCCCGCAATTCTCACAAACACATTAGTCCTCAATCAGTTTGTCGTCAATACTCCAAAACCAACTAGGGGTGGCACTAGCTGCACTTACACAAACAAAATGGCCAAATTTAGAGGCAGTGGCGGGACCAAGAGTTACATGCCAACACTGCAAGATTGTCATGTTAGAGGCAGGACATGTGAGACCTGCCTTTGAGGCAGTGTTGCCCTTGTGCATTGGTGATGCTCTTACCAAACCAAGTTATAGTGAGGATGTAGACACTTTTTTCACTTGCGTCAAAAGATTTCAGTTCATACTATTTCGTATTAGACATACTTAATTTGTCAAACAGAAAAGTTGTTCAAGGATAACCAGCGAGTACAACAACAAAAAGGAAGCAAGACAAACATCAAAGATGAGATTCCCCAACTATACGAGACATTAAAAGGTTGTACTGGAAGAACCAAGATTGTAAGCAAATATATAAGAAAACGAACCTTTTTGACCAAATATATAGGTTTTTGCACGGAATATACTGTTGCTGTTACTGAAATTTTTGAAGTCATTTAATCTGTAAGAACATGAGGTGATTTCTTCCATTTCCCCGAATGAATAATGCTTAAAGGTGAGAGTTCTTTTCGAGGGACGGGAAGATAAGAAGAAACAAGAACTAAGATGAACAAGAACAACACAACAATGGCATAATGAACCGTTTTTGCTCATCTGTTCTATATCGGTATGTTTAATGTTAACGGACCCCACGAAACAGGTATCGGACCCACACCAACAGGTGTATCGACATTGATATACAAATGCATTACACACACAAAATGAAAACGAAACTATGAGTATACAAAACCCATTTCGCGAATCTTGGCGCAAATCGACAGCCCAGGATCCGCATGCCCTCGGACCTGTGTGCTGTAAATCCTCTCCTCTGGGGTTGCATTATTTCTGTTTAAAAATGTGCAACTTCCTAGTTGTGCTCTTTGAATCTCAATAAGTACGCGTAGAAGCATAGAAGTAGCCAATTAACCGTTTGACAAAGAATCAACATACAAGATCATTTGACCCCGTTTAGCTTCTCGGGCGACGATTCTCCGGATGGCCGGTAATAAAGATGATAATAGACAGACGCAGCTTTTCAACCAGAGGACCATGCTCTGCGTTCTCTCCGTACTTTAGCAGCATGACACCATACGGCAGAGATAAAGCCCGGCGTCTTTCTACTTGGCATGGAGTATTTGAGCAGTTGCCTTTTTCTTTGGGACTGCCTGCCATGCCTTTCATCGAAGAGTCGCAGAGCGAGATTCTTCGTCAAACAAGAAAGAGGAGCAGAACAAGGATCGAGTCACCGAATCGTAACTTTTTGAGAGAGAGAGCACTGAATCGAGTCACTAAATGTGCGGTGGAGTCCTCTACTACATGAGTCCGTCCCTGCGCGTACAGAAAGCATGAAGTACACATTGCACTGCGGCGGAGCACAGGGCCAGCACAGTACTGTACTACTCTCCGTCGAATTCTTATTTTACTTCCTGATGATGAAGAGAAGGCGACAAAATGGCCTGCCAATAATTGAGCAAAGATAGCGTACTGTGCGTCTTCATCATCCTTGGTTTGAAATGGGCGGCCCTTTCAGGCGTATCTGCCCGGCAGGTAGTATAGCTCGCTACTGTTGCAGGCATGGCCGCGCCCTCTGCCTCGGGCTTGATCATCTGCATCCAGTTGCCAACGAACGGGGACGGACGACGCACAGCACGGGACTGCTTGGGGCCTTGGGCACACGGGCTCCTACGACACAGCCGATACGCTCGCCGAATCCAGGTGACCTCCTGCCGTGCACGCCCCGTGACCCATGGTAAGAGAGATGCTGTCGCCGCCTACAGACGGTGCTCAGATTTCTCTACAGCACGACTATAAAGTTAGCTATGCCAAGAGTTCGTGGTAGCGTGTTAGCTGACACATACTCCACGGTGTATTTCAGATCGAAACATTGGGCATGGACATCTGCGCAAATTCTCAGTGCCTGCAATGATAATTAGCTAGTAGTAACCCGAGTATGGCTAAAAGAGATCAAAAGGAGGCATGAAGAAGATAGCCAGCGTCTCGCATTCTCGCCAACCTACCCAGATAAGAAACTAGCGTATGTCATCCACCCTGGTCACGAAGCAAAAGTGAGCCAGGTATGCCACCACAGAAGCAGCTCAAACGGACGGTGAACCTGAATATGTCACCGGCGATCCATCGCCTTGCCTCAACAACAGTGCCATGACCTAGAACGAATCCTATTCCCTTCGATGCTGCCGTGCCGTCCATAATCCGTTCCACGACGCCGCATCGAGGCGCTCGCTGCCAATCTTGGAAAGAAAGATGGGGGCGGAAGTCATTTCTGCTGCTGTGGCTTCCCGACAGAATGCAGATACACCGAGATTGAAACGACCCTGAAATGTTAGCAGAGCTCGTTAGGCTGTCATGGGTTACAAGGCTCCGGTCCAGATATCTTGTTGCTGCACTTGCATCAGGACTTACGTAGATCCGAGGAAGAATGCGAGGGATAGATTGAAGCCGAACAAGAAGACCGATACAATTGCTGTCAGAAGCATTGCGACCGAAGTTGAATACACCTGTGTGTGTGTGTGTGCAGAGACACATGGTTAGGCCAACCAAATACAGAGTGCAAGTGTAAAGACAAAAGAGTAGCGTGAATGGCTGATAGCAAGAGTCTTTTGATCTTCCTCAATAATTACTAGAGCATTTCATAATTCATGGAATCTCGAAATAAATACAAAACCAGGGCATCTTAAATATCACATCTAAAGACCGCATTAAGCTACTGTCCAAATTGCAGGATAACTGACTGATACAGTCTCGTTTTCTTGCTTCGCAAAGGATGATCAGAATCTGTTTATTGTTTTGTGAAGAGATTTCAACTTACCCTTTAGGGTATAGCATAATAGGATGCCACTACTTTCCAGTTTCTCAGATAACAGAATGTGGACTGTCGAGTACTCCAAAATTAAGAATGCAGACATGCATAAAGTACATGCTATAAGATGTAATCCAAATTTAAGCGATGCGCATTAAGTAAAAGAGACACTGTTGAAAAAGGACCGTAAACTGCCTTAAACAATTCATCATTACTTAAATCCACGACTGACTTTTGTAGTCCATCAAGGCACGGAAATTGATAATAGAAAGATGCGAAAAGTTCTCCGCTTGGCATAATTCAACGAGACAGCAATCTGAACTTATGTTGAACTAGCAATGCATGAATATTTCTAATGCAATGCAACGAGTATGTAAACCACATCTTTTTATTGAATAAAAAGTTTAAAACCAACGTGACAGGGGAAAGATTTTAGGAGAACATCCAAGATTTTAATTACAAACTGCCACTCAAATGGTAAGTGGTGACTCAATAGGGGTAACGTTAGGTGACGGAATAAGCTACAGCTATTAGAATGTGCAATTTTGTAGCAAAGATGGTTATAACAAAATAATTTAAACCACAAAACCCGTTGTAGAAATTAAGAATTTGTACCTTGACAATATTGTCAGCATACTTCATCACCATTGATACAGCAATGCCACTGCAAAGAATACCAAAAGTATTACAACATAAGTTCATCTCAAACGATCGAATGTCAAATCAGATCAATGATCCAACTGTAGTACCTGAGTGCATGGTTAAGAATCATCAGAAGTGTAATAAATGAGTAGCCATGAAAAAAGCCTCTGCATTAGATGGCAGTCAGGTTAGAATAAGCAATATCATGCATTGTACTCCCTCCGTTCCTAAATATAAGTCTTTGGAGAGATTCCACTATGAACCACATACGGATGTATGTAGATGCATTTTAGAGTGTAGATTCACTCATTTTGCTCCGTATGTAGTCCATAGTGAAATCTCTACAAAGACTTATATTTAGGAACGGAGGGAGTAATAAAATATTATGACAAGAAATGAAGCAATTTACAACACAACTAACTTGTTCATGACAGCATCAAAGTCCTGAACACATATGGCAACTAAGTTGAAGAGCATTCCAAAAATGTACAGCCAGAAATTCTGCACATTGATGTTTCTCAAGGACGTTTTTTATTATAGCCTGCATTGTTAAAAAATGAATATGACTTACACCCTTCAGAAATTCCCTTGACAGTCGAATCAAATGATTATTTCTAAAGCAAGAAACATAAGCAAAGAGGAGCAATTGCACAAAGTCACATACTTCTGTGTATACCCCAGCAAAACCACTTAGAAGAGCCATCACCTGAAACAGAAATACAGTCAGTAAGTTGGATAAAATAACTTGCTATAACATGTCCAAGTGACCAGACTGAACGGTTTTTTTTTTCTCTTATATGCTTACAATGGCCATCATCCAACCTTGAATTGGCGTTTGAAGAACATGGTCTGATCTGAAAGGGGCATATTATTTCTCTTAGCTGAACATATTGATTAGAGAAATGAGGAAAGAATACCGAGAAAGTGAAAAAGAATCCAAACTTATTTTGCTTACGAGGGGTTTAGCTGAGCCGTAGTGCAGCCAGCACATAAGAGAATAAATGCAGCCCACTGAATTTCACTTAATCTGGAAAGAACACGAAGCATTCAGTGATGCAACATAGTTCAACAATCACCATGCCAGATTAACAATTGAAAACAGGTGTTGCTGTGTTAGCGAAGAAGAGTACTATGAAGAGTTCTTGAAAGAATGAAGAGGAATAAGAACATTTGTGGCACTCAAAGAACACCATATAAATTATGATGGGAGGCTCAGGCTAGTGAAATATTTCAAAATGCCTACAGGTTACGATGTTACATGTTTGTGTGGTCGTGCAGAATGATGAATACTTGGTGAGGAGCTCAATGCTGCTACATCATTTCAGCAAAGCTAAAGTATCCAACATAATATTACAAGGCTTGAAAGAAATATAAAAAATAAAGATATCAGCAAAGTAGAAAAAGAGCACATATTGTTAGTTCCCTCTGTTCCCAACTTCCAAAGCCACATTAAGCTAGTCAGTCTTACTTTTTCTTTAAAATGATACGGTATAAGACACCAGTGCTGATAATATTCAGGTTCTTCAGGATCTGGTAAGCTGGTGCATCCACATAGGCGAAGATGTAATACTGGCAGGTAGAGGAAACATGGTTCAAACTTTTGTTGTTGCAGACATGAAGTTATTTTATCACAAGAGACATTGACAAGTGGGCATACCTGCAATAGATTCTTTACCATGTAAAGTACGGCAGGGATAGGATAAACACTAACTTCATCAAATGATGTACTTAACCTGAAAATAAAAAGAAATGTTGGTAGAGAATATTGAAAAGGAAATAGAGATTCGTAATATAATCGGCAGATTATGGTAGAATGGTCACCTATTATCTTCTGTAACACCTTGACTGTTCCATGTTCTGTACATGGCTAGAAGTGATAATAGACATTTTAAAGCTTCCACCTAGACATAGATGAATAAATTCAAGTGAACAGAAGGGGAAGCTCCTGACCCTATTATCACCAAGAGAAAACTTAAATTCTCACCGAAAAGTTTGCTGTTGTGACACTATATTCATACTTTCCAGCTCTTTTTGACCACACAATCAGTATTGCCTGGGAACTTGTTAGTAATGTCAATGCAATTGTTACAATAGACCTGCAACAACATCGACACTTGCCAGTAAATATTCTGATTTTTCAGAAACTATGTGATACGGCACAAAGGTTGCAAACAGTCTTACTTTTGCTTCCAGCTATTCTTGCCCTTCGAACCTCCTGCGGTGACAAGGGGGGAAGTTGCTGCAGCTGTATATATAGCACATGCATTAAAGATGTGATGTTACTGATTATAGTCCAAAGATAAATTTCAACAATGAACCAAGAGCTTACTGCTAGAAAGAGATCTCCCATCAGGGCTTTCTATGTCCTTCTGAGATATGGCATCATAACTCTCCTTTAGATTATACAGGGTAAGACAGGTTGTCAGCACACAACACAATTGATAAAGTACAGGCTCACAATACCGCAAGGAATCTCAAACGAACACGGGAAGACATTGCCGGAGCTTGAAATTTAGCTCAGCCCCGGGTTACCAATGGCGAACATCAGCATGTACTAAGAATCTTGGAACCCTACGGCGGGAGACAGAACAAACGAAAAGGAAAAGGGGAAACGAAAATCCGCCGCGGCAGCGATCTATTCTAACCTAAAGGCGCCGTCAACGGCCGGCCAGCGCGAGTAGCGGCATTCCTCCCTAGGGTTGCGGGTTTAAGCTCACCTGATCCTTCACTCTTCTATACTCCATTGCGTCCTCTCGGGCCTTCGCCTTGTCCTCCTCTCGCCGCCCTGCTGCCGCGGTTGCCGGCTCGGGAGTGGGAGGAGGAGGCGTGAGGCGCGAGGCTCGACGATGCTGGAGGCGGCGATTGGCCGCCGGGCCCTCCCCGTGAGATCAGTAGTGAGCAAGCGCCGAGCGGGCTGGGGTGGGGAGGAGGAAAGAATCACCGCGGCGAGGAAGAAGAGAGCGGAGGGAGGGATTTGGTAGCGTTTCCTAACCTGTGACGAGTGGGTCTCACGTGCTACTTTGCAAATGTCTCTTTAATTATCTATCTATAAATCTAGAAAAAAAATTACAATTTTTCTAGAAATGGTGCATTTTTTATGGGTAAAACATAGTTTTATTTCATGGTAATAGGGTTACAATCTGCAAAACAAGATTCTGAATAAAAGGGGCCTCGGTGTAACCAACAAGTGGTACTGTGAAATGTGCGAGTATAATTAGCTTGCTGTAACCAACAAGTGGTACTGTGATATGTGCGAGCATAATTAGCTAGACAGTGAGAAACCCTATTACGAGAGCAGCCTATCTTAACCTGAACAAACTCCTGCTCCAACATGAGCATCTTTATATCCTCCATCAAGTGACCATAGGGCGATTTGGCGATGGAGCGTGATGGCCTTTGGTTGTCGTGTGGGGCGCCTAAAGCGCATGCAAAGATATTGTAGCAGTGGTCTGATACATCTTCAACGTATCTATATTATCATCCTTGGATGTTTTACAATCATTTTATAGTCATTTTATATCATTTTTTGGTACTAACCTATTGACATACCGCCCAATGACAGTTGCTGTTTTCTGCATGTTTTTTACATCACAGGAAATCAATACCAAACAGAGTCTAAACGCAGCGAAAAAAAATTAGGATTTTTTTTTAGGCAGAAGATATCCAGTGGGCCAAGAAAGCACCTGGGGGTGCTCCGAGGGGAGCACAACCCCAGGCGCGCCCAGGTGGGTTGTGCCCACCTCGGGTGCCCCCTGAACCGCCTCTTTGCTCTATAAATACCCCAATATTCCGTAAACTTAGGAGTCGACGAAAATCAATTCCATTACCGCAGAGTCCGTAAACACCATATCCAATCTAAACACCATCATGAAGTGGTTCACCACTTCCATTGATGCCTCTCCGATGATGTGTGAGTAGTTCTTTATAGACCTACGGGTCCGTAGTTAGTTTAGATGACTTCATCTCTCTCTCTTGATTATCAATACAATGGTCCCTTGAAGATTCATATGATGTAATTCTTTTTGCGGTGTGTTTGTTGGGATCCGATGAACTTTGAGTTATGATCAGATTTATATCTTTATCCATGAAAGTTACTTGAGTCTTCCTTGATCTCTTATATGCATGATTGATTATAGCCCCATATTTCTTCTTTGATATTTGGGTTTTGTTTAGCCAACTTGATCTATTTATCTTGCAATGGGAAGAGGTGCTTTGTGATGGGTTCGATCTTACGGTGCTTGATCCCAGTGACTGAAAGGGAAACGACACGTATGTATCATTGCTATTAAGGATAACAAGATGGGGTCTATTTCTACATAAATACATCTTGTCTACATCATGTCATCGTTTTTATTGCATTACTCTGTTTCTCCATGAACTTAATACACTAGATGCATGCTGGATAGCGGTCGATGTGTGGAGTGTAAGGGCATTCTTGTCCTTTAGTAGTTTTGGTGATTGATGACAATGCTTTTGCGGACTAATTGTGTGTACTGAGCTTTTCAAATATATCATGACTAAACACAAGACGATTTGATGCCTCTCAAGATTATTGAAGAAGGCGCTTTCACGGTTCTTTTCGGTGGAGTTGAGTCGAGGAAAGCCGTACTATTAAGAGGGTCCGCTGGAAAGGTTTGGGTGGAATATCACGACACGCCCCTTTTGCACCGCCTTTCCTTTGGCTCTTTGGAGTTTCCTGCCTCACCTTGTCTCGCGAAATGAAGGACTCGAGTTGCTCTTCTCAGTCGGGCGGTAGTATCGCTCCGAAGCGGTACTACCGCAGAGCGATGGCGATTCAGGGCTCCGACGCAGTAGTACCAGGCTTGACGGTAGTACCGCCTCCCGAGCAGTAGTACCGTGAGTTCGCTCGCGCCACAAGACAAGCGTAGTAAGGGCGGATGTAATTTTTACATCCGCGCTTCTACGCTGTAGTACCGTGTCGCCGCCAAGCATAAAGAAGATGAGCGGAGGTAGGGCGGATGTAATTTTTACATCCGTACCCTTCACGGTAGTACCGCACCCCTGGTTCGCGGTAGTACCGTGTCGGATTTTCACATCGATAAAATCTCACGGAGGTAGTCACGGATGTAATTTTACATCTGTGCCTACCGTGCTCGGATAATGGTCGCCTGCGGTAGTACCGCACAGTGGTCGTGATAGTACCGCTACCGCGATTCTACCGCTTTGTCTCGTGCTCTTCCGCTCAGTCCAGCTCGCGCGCCACAGAGTACCGTGGTCCGCCGTGGTAGTACCGTGAGGTCTGCAGGTAGTACCGCCTCCTGCAGTCTTGGTAGTACTGCTGGTCATGGCTGAGTGGTGGGTAAAGGTTGGAATTGTCCCCCCACTATATAAGGGGGTCTTCTTCTCCAAGAAGACTCACCTCTTCCATCCTCAAACTCCATTGTTGCTCAAAGCTCCATTTTCGCCCGATCTCTCTCCCTAGCCAATCAAACTTGTTGATTTGCTCGGGATTGGTTGAGAAGGCCCCGATCTCCACTTCCACCAAGAGAAATTTGATTCCCCCCACTAATCCCTAGCGGATCTTGTTACTCTTGGGTGTTTGAGCACCCTAGACGGTCGAGGTCACCTCGGAGCCATAGTCCATTGTGGTGAAGCTTCGTGGTGTCATTGGGAGCCTCCAATTAAGTTGTGGAGATTGCCCCAACCTTGTTTGTAAAGGTTCTATTGCCGCCTTCAAGGGCACCAATAGTGGAATCACGGCATCTCGACCGTGTGAGGGCGTGAGGAGAGTACGTGGCCCTAGTGGCTTCTTGGGGAGCATTGTGCCTCCACACCGCCTAACGGAGACGCATTTCCCTAAAAAGGAAGGAACTTGGTAACACATCCTCATCTTCACCGCTCCACTCTTGGTTATCTCGCCTTTACTTTTCAAGCTTACTTGTGTTATATCCCTTGCTTGCTTGTGTGCTTGTTGTTGTTGCATCATATAGGTTGTTCACCTAGTTGCATATCTAGACAACCTACTTTGATGCAAAGTTTAATTTGGTAAAGAAAAGCTAAAATTGTTAGTTGCCTATTCACCCCCTCTAGTCAACTATATTGATCCTTTCAATTGGTATCGAGTCTCGCCTCTTTATTAAGGACTTTGCCGTCTGAAGAGTATGGTTGACACCGTAGACGGTGGGGAGGAGGAGCACTCGGTGTGAATCCGATCTCGTCTACGGGTGATGGGGGAACCACGGTGTCCCGTGAGGAATTCAATGTGGCCTTGAACACATTGAAAACCTCCATGACAACCACGGTTGAAAGCATGTTTAATAAATTCTTAGAAGAACTTAAACTACCTACCTCGCCGTTGAAAGTGGGTGATCCTACTAACAAGGTGACGGATGCTAACTCCGAATAGTGAGAAAGGTCCTTCTACTGGTGGTAGAAATGGCACCGGCATCTTTGCCCATGTGGAACCTCCAACTTATGGAGGACCGATTCCCTCTACTCATTTAAATCATGCCGCCCTCCTCCTAAGATTGTGAAAATGAGGATTTTGATTCTTGGGTGTATCTCTTCAAGCGCCATTTAAATCATGTGAATACTAATCTTTGGAGAACCATCGAAGAAGGTTTCTATCCACATGACCGAAGCAACTTCACCCCGGAGAAGCAAAGGATAATCAATTCAATGAGAATGCTCTCTTCATCATCCAAGACGCTATCCTCCCCAAGATCTCCCTCATCTCCGACCCCATGCCATGGCCAAAGACGCATGGCAATGCATTGTGTCTCTATCGTGGAAGCGCAAGTGTTCAACGCCCAACTATGAAGTGGTGCAATATGAAGCCGATGAGTTTGCAATGAAAGAAGATGAAGAACCTCGTGAGCTCTTTCGAGAGTAACTAAACTCGCGATCTCACTCCGAGATCATGGGAGCAAGGACACGGATGACAATTGATCAAGCGCAAGTTCCTCAAGGCCATGATGCCCTACAACAAGGCCATGTCCTCCGTCATTCGTCAAAGACCGGACTTCCACCCCATGACCTCAAGTGAAGTGTTGGATGAGTTCGCTGCAATGAGCATCTTGGACAAGACCGCCGACAACGCGGTGCTCCGCCTCAAAGGGTAAGAAGCACAACCTTGCCTTGAAGGCCAAGGTTATTGTGGAAGAAGAGGAAGATGAGGAGAGCAACCTCAAGATACAAAATATGATTATCATGAGCACATAGGCTCTTGCTTCAAGGCAATTTTGGAGCAACAAGAACTCAAGGCCCAATTTCAACAAGAACAACTCAAGTGGCTTCAAGGGCAAGCAACGAGTAAGAACTTGTTACAACTGTGGCAATGTGAGCCATTTCGTTGCGGATTGTCCTTACAAGAAGCGGGAAGACAATGGTGGCAAGCTCATCCGAAAAGACAAAGCCAAGTCCTTTCCCAACAAGAACAACTTCACCAAAAAGACTCCTACTCGAGGGTTGGTGGTCAAGAAGAATATCATGAGGATGACGATGATGATGAAGATAGTGAAGCAATGGCCATGGCATCCGTTGCCATTGCCAAAACTCCCCGGATGTCTCTCTTCGATTCACCCAACGAGAACATCACTGCCAAGTGCCTCATGGCCAAAGCCTCTAACAAGGTAACCCCCAACATCAAAACCACCATCATTACTAATCCCTCTTTGACGGATTGCATTAATGAACATGAGGGGTCTAATGAGGATGTGAATGAATTTGACTCTTTTATGAGTAAGCTCAAGGGCAAATCCAAGAAGCACTTTGTTGCTCTCTTGGAACAACTTGGTGAAGCCAATGACATGATTGAGGCTCACGAAGAAACCATCTCTAAGATGGAAGGTCATAGTCGTGACTATGCCGATGAGATATAGGATCTCTCTAATGCTCTTGAGAAGAGCATGGGCATCGTTTGGCTCTTGAGGAGTCACACAACGATGGCCATGCTAAGTTAAAGAAAGATCTTGATCATGCTCTTGTTGTGTCTTGTGTGCTAACTTCCAAGAAGGCTAAACTTGGGGTTGATAATGCTAGACTCAAGGAGGAGTTTGATTTACTTGACAAGGCCCACAAGGTCTTGAAGGGTGCTCATGCTAACCTCAAGGAGTCTCGTGCTCAACTCCAAGTTAAGCTAACCAAGGAAAAGGCCACCTTTCCTCATATGGTATTAATTGATAATGCATATGCCACTAACCCGTGTTGTGAGCATGTGCATCTTGTGGAGGAGAATGCCAAGTTGAAGGA
Organism: Aegilops speltoides; assembly: GCA_021437245.1. Taxonomy (NCBI): domain Eukaryota; kingdom Viridiplantae; phylum Streptophyta; class Magnoliopsida; order Poales; family Poaceae; genus Aegilops; species Aegilops speltoides. Next base: position 29,600 of record JAHHZJ010000890.1, read on the forward strand.
TCAACTTGAGAAAGGCCTTGTGACATGCATTCAAGGTGAGAAGAACCTCAACGACCTTTTGAGCAATCAAAAGGAAGTTGTGGCTAAGGAGGAATTGGGTTCGCACTCCAAGTCCAAGAACAAGAGGAAGAACGACAAGACCAAACGACCTCTTCCTCTTAAGCAAACCTTTGTGAAAGAGGGAGAGGGTGCTCCTAAGGAGAATAAGAACAATGTGAAGGGTGTTGATGTCAAAAGGGCAAAACCACCTCCTCCAACAAAGCCGCGACTTTAACCCTTTTTATGTGTTGTGCCGTGCTAGTGATGGGCATGTTTATGCTAAATTTGTTAGTTCTCCTTATGAGTACATTGAATGGTCTATTTGGGTTCCTAAGACCCTTGTTACTAACATCAAAGGACCCATTACAAAATGGGTACCTAAAACCAAGCATTGATCTTGTGTAGGTGTTTGCTTCGATGGGGGTCATGGTTGCTCGATAGTGGAGCAACGAATCATATGACCGAAGCAAGGACTTGGTGGTGGACGTGCACAAGATTCCTTCTATGCCCACCAATGTCGAATGGGGTTATGCCTCGCCTTCTAAGGTATTGGGTCTTGGCAAGGTTGTCATTTCTCATGATCTAACGATCGAGAAAGTCATGCTTGTTGAGTCCCTTGCATTCAATCTTCTTTTGTTCGTCAACTTGCACTCATGGGCTTTGCCACTTTCTTTGATATTGATACCGTGGCCCTCTTGTGGAGCAAGACTCTTAAAGTAGACTTTGTTGGGCATGTCGAGAATGGTATTTATGTGATTAACTTTTCGGAGCGACCCACTAAGACCGCGACATGCCTAATGGCTAAAGTTGATGTGGGATGGATTTGGCATCCTCGTTTAGCCCACGTCAATATGAGATCTTTGCAAAGTCTTCTCAAGGGGGACCATGTCCGTGGACTAACAAATGTTAGTTTTGCCAAAGATTGTGCTTGCAGTGCTTGTATCGAAGGAAAGCTTCATGAGAAGGCTCACCCTCCCACGACTATCATCTACTCGAAGAGACCCTTGGAGCTCCTTCATATGGATCTCTTTGGGCCTCCATCCTTTGATATCTTGGAAGTAGAAAGTATTGCTTGGTGATTGTGAATGATTATTCAAGATACACTTGGGTATACTTCTTCAATAGGAAGAGTGAGACTCAACAAATCATCATCGACTTTGCAAATGAAGCTCAACGTCAACATGATGCAAAGATCTTGACAATAAGAAGTGACAACGGCATCGAGTTCAAGAACTACACCTTGGATGAGTTTCTTAGTGATGAGGGGATCAAGCATCAATATGCTGCACCATATACCCCTCAACAAAATGGTGTCCCGGAGAGGAAGAACCGGACATTGATGGATGCGGCAAGGACCATGATGGCGGAGTTCAAGTCTCCATACAACTTTTGGGCTGAAGCCATCAACACAACATGTCATGCATCCAATTGGCTCTATCTCCGCAAAGGCTTGAACAAGACTCCTTATGAAATACTTACCAGTAACAAGCCCAACCTCAAGTACTTCTGGGTGTTCGGATGTAAGTGCTTCATTCTCAAGAAAGGTGTTCGATTGTCTAAATTTGAGGCTAGAGCTTATGAGGGCATATTTGTTGGTTATGCTACAAACTCAAGATGCTTACGTGTCCTCAAAAAGTCCACCGGACTCATTGAGGAGACGGTAACGGAGTTTGATTTAAAGTAATGGCTCCCAAGTGGAGCAAAGTGGTACTTGTGATGTAGGTGATGAAATTCCTCCCAAGCCACAAGAAGAATGGGTATTGGTCATATTCTACCCATTGAGTAACCCTCAGGTCAAGGAGAAGGACAATGCTCCACCCAAGTGGAGCCATCACCTCCCCAAGACCCACACGCTTCCGAAGAACCAAGTGAAGGCCCTCAACCTCGTGAACAAGACCAAGGGCAAGATCAACCTCAAGATGGTGGTGAACCACCAAATGATGCCCAAGGTCAAGTTCTCCCCCTCGAGCAAGTTCAAGATCAAGAGCAAGCTCAAGGTCTAGAACAAGCTCATGACGGTGCTCAGGATAATCAAGTTAATCCTCCTCCTTCCACATCCGAGGAGGAATTAGAACGTCGTGCCGTGAAGATTGCTTCCAAGCTCACCACGCAAGGTCATCTCATGGAGAACGTGGTTGGAAGCCTAAGAAAGGGGGTAAGCACTCGTAGACAATTAGCAAACTATTGCGAACATCACGCGTTTGTCTCTCGTGTTGAACCCCAAAAGGTCTATGAGGCGCCAAGATTCGGATTGGCTCAATGCCATGCATGAAGAACTCAACAAATTCGAGTACAACAAGGTGTGGAGATTGGTGCCAAGGCCGTCGGGGAACCACAACGTCATTGGAACCAAGTGGATATTCAAGAACAAGCAAGATGCTCATGGGAACATCATTCGCAACAAGGCAAGATTGGTAGCACAAGGCTACTCCCAAGTCGAGGGTATCGACTACGGTGAAACCTTTGCTCCCATTGCTCGCCTTGAGTCCATTCGTTTGTTGATTGGTTATGCTTCCCATCACAACTTTAAGTTACAACAAATGGATGTGAAGAGTGCTTTTCTTAATGGTCCTATTAATGAGTTGGTTTATGTCAAGCAACCCCCCGGGTTTGAGGATCCCTACTTCCCGGATCATGTGTATCAACTCGATAAGGCACTCTATGGCCTTAAGCAAGCCCACATGCGTGGTAATGCACCACCTTACCGAGTTGTTACAAGATCGTGGATTTGAGGTTGGGCAAATCGATCCCACTCTTTTTACTAAGAAGGTCAAAGGAGTTGTTTGTATGCCAACTATATGTTGATGATATTATCTTTGGTTCCCTAACAAAGCTTTCAATGAGGAATTTGCCGCCTCATGACCTCTAAGTTCAAGATGTCTTCGATGGGAGAGTTGAAGTTCTTCCTTGGTTTCGATATCAAGCAAAGAAGAGAAGGTACCTTCATCAACCAAGCCAAATACACTCAAGACATGCTCAAAAGATTCAAGCTAAGTGATGTCAAGCCGGCCTCTACTACAATGCCTACCAAGTGCCAACTTGACATTGATCCCAATGGTAAAGCGGTGGATCAAAAGGTATATCGCTCCATGATTGGCTCCTTGCTTTACCTTTGTGCATCTAGACCGGATATCATGTTGAGTGTGGGAATATGTGCACGGTTTCAAGTCAAGATCAAGGAAAGCCACTATGTGGCGGTCGTTTAATCTTTCGATATTTGGCTCATACCCCAAACTTTGGCTTATGGTACCCAAGAGGAGCAAACTTCAAGCTTGAAGGATATTCGGATTCCGATTGGGCGGGAGACAAAGTGCATAGGAAGTCCACTTCTGGAGGGTGCCAATTTCTGGGTTGCTCTTTGGTAAGTTGGTCTTCCAAGAAGCAAATTTGTGTGTCTCTCTCGTCCACCGAAGCGGAATATGTGGTGGCCGGTAGTCGTTGTGCACAACTCTTATGGATGAGGCAAACTTTAAAGGATTACGGTGTCATTTGTGACAAAGTGCCTCTTTGGTGTGACAATGAAAGTGCCATAAAGATTTTTCTCAACCCGGTGCAACACTTCAAGACGAAGCATATTGAGATTCGGTATCACTTCATCCGGGATCATATTAGGCGAGGGGAGATCGAGCTCAAGTATGTCAACACTCATGATAACCTTGCAGATATTTTCATGAAGCCCTTGGATGAAGCAAGATTTCATGAAGTTAAGGCATGAGCTAAATATCATTGATTCGAGCAATGTGACTTGAACCCTTGCACATCCCACCACACTCAACTTGTTGTCTAGTTTAGGTGTAGGCATGGACATAGGGGAGTGTTGTTCTCTCAATGAACTCTCCTCCCCCATTATGCATAAATTGATCAACTCTTTCACATTAGCCATTTTTATGGTACTTGTGCTTCAAAGACGAGTTTTGGTCATGGGCCCAAGGATAATTCTTTGTGGTGCCATACCAATTAACTCAAACATAGGTGGCTCCGGCCACCGCCCTCTCCTTGGAGAGGTTGTGTCTCATGGTTGGTCTTTGTTGTCTTCGCTTCCTCTTCTCTGTGCCATGTTTGTGTCGTCGTTTGTGTTTGCTTCTTAGTTGTTCGGTGTTTCCAAAGGTTGTATTGCATTTGCTCTCTTTCTCTCATGTGAAACTTGCACTTTCTTGGGTTATGGTACTACCGTGGCAAGCCACGGTACTACCGCAGGAGTTGGTGGTTCTGCGCTTGCTCAGTTGCCTCCCAGGGGCACGGTACTACCGCTACCATGGCGGCAGTAATTTTTTAGTGCCGCTGAAAGAGCGGTACTACCGCCCAGCGCGCAGTACTTCCGCCCGGGCGGTACTACCGCGATGACCCGCGGTACTTCCATGCCCATGCGAGCGGGTGGGGGTTAAGAGCGGGACATGGGGAGTTCTAACTCCCCCATACCCATTCATCTCTACTCCCCACCCCGTCTCTCTCTCTCTCCTGCCCAAGAACGACGCCGGAGGCCTTCACCGGATCTCCGTCTCCAACTGCTCTCCTCGGATTCCGACCGGTGGGATTGTTCCCCACCTCGCCCTCTTGCCATGGACCAAGGTTTTTCCCCAAGTTCCTATCCTTTTTCATCCTTCCGTGTGCTTTTAGGTCTTGGGGAGATGCGTGTGGTGTTCTTGAGATTTTTGTCTAAATCTGTGCAAGTGGGATTCGTAGGAGCGTGGTAGTGTAGTAAGCATGCTCTTTGGATAGGCAAAATAGTTCCCGTTGATCAACGGTAGTAACGATGTAGTTGTGCGGAGGTTCTAGATCCAGATCCGTGACTCTTGTCGCGGTTTTTGATCTGCGCGGTACACCGCTCCTCCTGGAGTGGTACTACCGCAGCCTCGCCCGTATCTAGCGCCATGCGGCACTTCCGCACCTTGGTGCGGTATTACCGCTGGCGCCGAGTATAAAATTACTTCGCTTCAGCGCGGTACTACCGCGTGCCACCCGCACGCATTATCATGGCTGGAGCGGATGTAATTTTTTACATCCGTACACCGGCCCGGCTCTACCGTAGATTTGTCCAGCACTCTTTTTCTGTCTAGATCTCGTGCTTATTTGTTTCCTTCGGTTTTGGCCTTTGTCTTTTGCATTGATCCGTCTTGTTTCCCGTGCGTGTTCTTGTGTTTTGTGTCAAGGTGGTGGCTCCAGTTCTCTTGCTCGTCGCTCGAATCCCAGCCGTGACATAGGGTCAAAGCGGCTGCGCAACCCAGATGAAGCTCCAGAGGCGTCATCTGCTTCCCAATGCAGGACCAAGCACACCACCAACAAGCAGAAGGAGCCCATCATGGGCATGGATGAGATGCCCAAGGCCGAGTTTGTCATTCGAAGGAAACTCAATCCCTATGTGACTCCCTGGGCTAACTTGCGAGGCAATGATCTCTTCTGGACCAAGCAGCAGAATCTGATCTATCTGGATGTGATCAAGGTCAAGCAAAACCTCTACGTGGAAGTTCACTGGATTGACATGCATCATATGAGGCAGGACAAGCACCGTGGGTACTTTGGAGAGGCCTTGGATCTAGTGGAGCAGTTCGCATTGAGCACATGCTCACCTTCCACAAGGATTTTGATCCGGAGATCATAGCACGCTTCTTTGCTTGGTCTACTTCAGCGTCGATGAAGCAAGGACCATGACTTGATGACCAATGGTAGACGGATGTACGCTACATGGAAGGAGTTCATGGAGTTGCTTCACTTTCCAGATGACGGGCTCGACACGCCAGCTTGGAGTTCGCCTCATGCCAACTCGAGTCTTCCAACAAGAACAAGCTCATGCCTTTCCTTGTTCAAGACTCTTCCCAGAAGAACAAGGTGTGGGTGCTTAACCCTTCCTTGACATCATGCATCGGCTCTTCCGAACACCCTCTTCCCGCGCATTGGTGACTTGGGACAGGTGCATGCTTACCTCGTTGACATGATGCTCCTTTGTGAGGAGGCCCGTCAGGCTCAGACCAGCCACTTGATGTCTCACATATCATGTGGTGTGAGATTCAGTTCGCCGTGTTCAACCGTAAGGTCCCCATCTATGGGCCTTGCCTGTTTCACCTGATCTCCAAGACTTGGGAGAAGCTCTTTCCCAATGATGAGTTTGAAGCTCCAGGCTGGATTCGTCATGAGCCCATCAGGATCCACATCAAGCCCCAATGGGCTAACACCACCACTTCTGTTGAGGCTGCTAGGATGGCTGTGGATGAGGAGGAGATTGAGGAGGAAGAAGTGTTAGGACCGCTCGCTTTCACTACTCCCTCTGCTGATCCCTCTTGGGCGAAGAAGCTGAAGATCAAGATGAAGAGGCTTTTCTGCATGCAGGTCCAGGGTCAGTACAAGGCCCATGTTGCTCAAAAGGAGGGTCGCCGTCGCGACATTAGGATCTTGAGGGCGTGCGGCGAGGACGTGGCCAGCGGCTCTGAGAAACACATCACCCTCGAGGCTGCCTTGATGGCTAAGCAGGGCTACAAATGGACCGATTCTGAGGAGGAGTACATTCCTGCTGCGGAGTCTGGCGACGAGGAGTCGTTTTCCACCTGAGCTACCACCTTTGTTGTAGGTTCCCTCTTTGCCTTTTTGGTGTCTCGATGCCAAAGGGGGAGAGAGTGTAGGATTTGCGTGTCGTGTGTTGTGTGCTTCGCCGTTCGCTTTGCTTTCCGTCTGTTGAACTTGTTTGCTTTGGTTTGGTTGTGCTCGTGAGACTAAGTTTATCATATGGTGTAAGACATATGCACTCTATCGTACCTTATTACCTTATTGAGCTTATGCTATATCGTGCTATTTATGTTATGCTCATTTTTACTATCTTGTTTAGTGTTAGCCTTATCTTTGCAAGATATGCTTTATCTCAAAAATATAGGGGGAGTGGTGATCCTAGTATTCGTGTCGTGCAGTCCAAAGCACTTTACTCTCTAGCACGAATCTAGGGGGAGCTCGTCTATATTCTAGAGATGTGGGGTTTGCTTGTGCTATATTCTTTCCCTTTGTGCAAATCTCTTATTGTCATCAATCCACCAAAAAGGGGGAGATTGTAAGGGCACTCTTGTCCCTTAGTAGTTTTGGTGATTGATGACAATGCTTTTGCGGACTAATCGTATGTACTGAGCTTTTCAGATATATCATGACTAAACACAAGACGATTTGATGCCCCTCGAAGATTATTGAAGACGGTGTTTCTCTACGGTTCTTTTCGTGGAGTTGAGTCATAGGAAAGCCGACTATTAAGAGGGGTCCGCTGGAAAGGTTTGGGTGGAATCTCACGACACGCCCTTTTGCACCGCCTTTCCTTTGGCTCTTTGGAGTTTCCCGCCTCACCTTGTCTCTGCGAAATGAAGGACTCGAGTTGCTTTTGTCAGTGGCGGTAGTACGACTCCTCGAAGCGGTACTACCGCAGAGCCAGCCGGTAGTACTGGCTCCCGACGGTAGTAACAGGCTTTGACGTAGTACCGCTCCTCCTGAGCGGTAGTACCGTGAGTCCTGGCCTGGCGCTGCTGTACAAGCGGTAGTAGGGGCGGATGTAATTTTTTACATCCGTGCCCTACGCGGTAGTACCGTGCTACGGCGCGGTAGTACCGTGTTGCCTGGCCAGGTACAATAGCAGGAGCGGAGGTAGGGGCAGATATAATTTTTTACATCCACACCCTTCACAGTAGTACCGCACCCCTGGTTCGCGGTAGTACCGTGTCAGATTTTGCATCGATAAAATCTCAGTGGAGGTAGTCACAGATGTAATTTTTTACATCTGTGCCTACCGTGCCTGGGTTGTGGCTGCACTGCGGTAGTACCGCACAGGGTCGCGGTGGTACCGCGCCTGCGGTTCTACCGCTACTGCCTCAGGCTCTTCTGTTCAGTCCAGCTCGCCGCCACAGTAGTGCCGCTGTCCGCCATGTAGTACCGCAGGCCCACGCGGTAGTACCGCTCCTGTGGTGCGGTAGTACCGCGGGTCGCGGGCTAAGTGGTGGGTAACAGTTGGAATTGTCCCCCCACTATATAAGGGGGTCTTCTTCTCCAAGAAGACTCACCTCTTCCATCCCCAAACTCCATTGTTGCTCAAAGCTCCATTTTCGCCCGATCTCTCTCCCTAGCCAATCAAACTTGTTGATTTGCTCGGGATTGGTTGAGAAGGCCCCGATCTACACTTCCACCAAGAGAAATTTGATTTCCCCCACTAATCACTAGCGGATCTTGTTACTCTTGGGTGTTTGAGCACCCTAGACGGTTGAGGTCACCTCGGAGCCATAGTCCATTGTGGTGAAGCTTCGTGGTGTCGTTGGGAGCCTCCAATTAAGTTGTGGAGATTGCCCCAACCTTGTTTGTAAAGGTTCGGTCGCCGCCTTCAAGGGCACTAATAGTGGAATCACGGCATCTCGCATTGTGTGAGGGCTTGAGGAGAATACGGTGGCCCTAGTGGCTTCTTGGGGAGCACTGTGCCTCCACACCACTCTAACAGAGACGTACTTCCCCTCAAAAGGAAGGAACTTCGGTAACACATCCTCGTCTTCACCGGCTCCACTCTTGGTTATCTCGCGCCTTTACTTTTCAAGCTTACTTGTGTTATATCCCTTGCTTGCTTGTGTGCTTGTTGTTGTTGCATCATATAGGTTGTTCACCTAGTTGCATATCTAGATAGCCTACTTTGATGCAAAGTTTAATTTGGTAAAGAAAATCTAAAAATTGTTAGTTGCCTATTCACCCCCCTCTAGTCAACTATATCAATCCTTTCATGGAGTAATAGTAGTAGATGCAGGCAGGAGTCGGTCTACTAATCTTGGATGTGATGCCTATATAATGATCATTGCCTGGATATCGTCATGATTATTTGAAGTTCTATCAATTGCCCAACAATAATTGTTTTCCACCGTTTGCTAATTTTCTCGAGAGAAGCCACTAGTGAAACCTACGACCCCTGGGTCTCTTCTCATCATATTTGCCTTTGCGATATATTTTTCTTTGCTTTTATTTTCAGATATATTAAACCAAAAATACAAAAATACCTTGCTGTAATTTATTTGTTCCGCGGTCTAGTTATCCTATCCACCACTTTTACCTCACGTTATTTGCCTATCTTGAGGCACCGTACCCGAAAGGGATTGACAACCCCTTTAACACGTCGGGTTGCGAGTATTTGTTATTTGTGTGCAGGGGCTGTTTACGTGGTGTGAGGAAGTTCTCCTACTGCTCGATAACCTTGGTCTCATCACTGAGGGAAATACCTACCGTCGCTATACTGCATCATCCCTTCCTCTTTGAGGAAATACCGACGTAGATTTAGCAGACATCAAAGGAATTTCTAGCGCTGTTGCCGGGGAGGATCTTCAACATCAACTAGGTTCCTAATCACAAATCTCATCTCCTCGCAGTTTACATTATTTCTCATTTGCCTCTCATTTTCCTCTCCCCCACTTCACAAAAATTTGACGTTTTATTCGCCCTTTTTTCGTTCACTGTTTTCTCGTCCGATCTATTCATGTTCTTATTTTCTCATCACTATGGCTAGTTTGATGCTCCTCCTTTGTTACCAGATTTTGAAGTTTTATAATTCAAACAAAGACAAGGAGAAAATTTGAAAGATGCTTGGTATAGGCTTATGGAGTCTTGCCGTATTTGCAATATAAAGGGAGATGAAAAAATTTTGCTTAGAAATTTTTACGTAGGATTGGCTTTGCATCATAGACAAATTTTGAATTTTGCCACAAAAGGGAATTTTATTGAGCTTGATGTCAATGTTGCCTATGAAACTTTAGAAGGAATTTTGGGGGTTCCACCACAAAAGAAAGGTTTTTCTTTCACCCTAGAGGGAGCCCAAATTTTGGACAAACTCGGTGATTTGCATAAACATATGGTTGAATTGCAAAAATATAATGAACCTCTCAAACATCTCAATGGTAGTATCAATTGTATGAACACTTTCATTTCCCTTTGCAATAGACAGTTGGATATTTTAGATCTCAAGATGGTTTCTTTTCTGGAAAATTTAGGGAAGCGCAAAGAGCCTCCCGGATTTGAAAAGACCCTTACTTAAGTGGTAAAGATAACAGAGGGCAACACTTAGATCCTACGGGTTATGCCTAGCTAGGGGCGTAAAACGATAACGCTCGTTGGGAGGCAACCCAATGAATAAAATTTATTTTTGCTTTTTGCTTTATGTTCTTGTGTGTTAGCACAATTATGCTACTATTATGATTGTGTTTTTTGTGTTTTAATTGGTGTTTATGCAAGCAAGGCCTTTAGGATGATTTGCGTGAAAGTTGATTTGATCTTGCTGAAAAACAGAAACTTTTGCACTCACGAGATTATTTTTAATTTTTAACAGAAGAGTGCTTTTGAGTTTATTATTTTTGCAGAAGATTAATAGAAAATTTTCTCACATCAACCTATTTTTTTTAGAATTTTTGGTGTTACAGAAGTATTCAAAATATTCAGATTGCTACAGACTGTTCTATTTTTGACAGATTCTATTTTCTTTGAGTTGTGTGCTTGTTTTGATGATTCTATGGTTTTCTTTGATGAGTTTTTGCCATAGAAAAGTTGGAATACAGTAGATATAATGCAAAGACAAAATAATAATAAGTTTGCAACAGTACTTATAGTAGTGGTTTGTTTTCTTATACTAACGGATCTCACGAAGGTTTTGTTGAGTTTTGTGTGATTGAAGTTTTTAAGTTTTGGGTGATCTTACGATGGATGAAGGAATAAGGATTAGCAAAAGTCTAAGCTTGGGGTTGCCCCCGAGTGGCATCCCCGCTTTCTTCTAACAACCATCGATATTTTACTTGGAACTTTATTTTTATTCATCACATATTATGAGTTTTGCTTGGAGCATCTTGTATGATATGAGTCTTTGCTTGTTTCGCTTTGTGTTTTAAGTGTTGAATCCTTGCTGAACACACCTTTTTGAGAGAGCCAAAAATTATGTTATGTTTGCTCCTATGCTTCACTTAAACTTTTAGAGCCATGGCTTGCTCTAGTGCTTCACTTATATCTTTTTGAGCATGGTGTGCTTTGTTATTTTTGAAGAAATGCTCTCATGCTTCACTTAGATTTATTTGGGAGTTAGTAAAATTTCCAGAAATTCTCTCTTGCTTCACTAAGATTATTTTGAGAGAAAGAAATATTATGCTCGTGTTCTTCACTTAAATTTGTTTAAGCTTATCAAAAGCAACATATGAAAATAGTCCCATTGTGATAGATATCCAAGGAGGATATAATAAAAACTTTCATGAAGATCATTGGACAAAATAAACTTGATTCTTAGTAATGGTTTTGAGATATGATGATATGATATGTGAGTCATGTTGATGAGTAATTGTGCTTTAGTAAGAATATTGATGTTAAGGTTTGTGATTCCCTATGCAAGCACGAAAGGCAATAGTTATGCAATGAAATTTATATCCTACTTATGGTGCATTATTCGGTGTTATTTATGCTTAATGCTTGGGTAAAAGATTTTCACTTTTTGGTTGGTCGCTTCTCAATCTTTTTGCTAGCCTTCATTTTGCACTAAGTATGATCACTACTTGTGCGTCCAAAACCCTTTAAACCAGTTTTGCCATATGAGTCCATTATATCTACCTATATGCGGTATTTCCATGTCGTTCTAAGTAAATTTGCATGTGTCATCTCTAATTTTCAAAATAAACTTCTCTTTTGTGTGATCTACCGCTCGCGAGGCGGTGAGGGGTGGCCAATATTTTCCATGCTAGATGTGTTATTCTCACGATGAGTATTTATTCACTTGTCATTGCACGAGAGTACGACAAAGGTATTAGGGATGCCCAGTTCCAAAATGAAAAATGAATTTACTTTATGTTGTCAAGTAATAAATTCCTTAGAAAGTGTTGGTATGGAGGGCAACCATGGATTCGTCAAGCCATGGAAAGTGAAAGTAATGGTGAAAAAAGCAATAAACTTTATTTTATGTTTGGGAACCACCTATGATGTATCTAGCATGGAAAGTATTGGGTGCTCTAAGTCGTTTTCGTTGGTGGGAAAGTATTGGGAGCTCTAATTTTATATCATTTTTTGGTACTAACCTATTGACATAGTGCCCCAGTGCCAGTTGTTGTTTTCTGCATGTTTTTTACATCACAGGAAATCAATACCAAACGGAGTCCAAATGCAGTGAAACTTTTTGAGGAATTTTTTGGGGCCAGAAGACATCCAGTGGGCCAGGAAAGCACCTGGGGGTGCTCTGAGGGGAGCACAACCCACCAGGGCACGCCTAGGTGGGTTGTGCCCACCTCGACTGCCCCCTGAACCGCCTCTTTGCTCTATAAATACCCCAATATTCCGGAAACCCTAGGGGAGTCGATGAAAATCAATTCCATCCGTCGCAGAGTCCAGAAACACCAGATCCAATCTAGACACCATCACGGAGGGGTTCACCACTTCCATTGGTGCCTCTCCGATGATGCATGAGTAGTTCTTTGTAGACCTACGGGTCCGTAGTTAGTAGCTAGATGGCTTCCTCTCCCTCTCTCTTGATTATTAATACAATGGTCTCTTGGAGATCCATATGATGTAACTCTTTTTGCGGTGTGTTTGTTGGGATCCGATGAACTTTGAGTTTATGATCAGATCTATATTTTTATCCATGAACGTTATTTGAGTCTTATTTGATCTCTTATATGCGTGATTGATTATAGTATCTTATTTCTTCTCCGATATTTAGGTTTTGTTTGGCCAACTTGATCTATTTATCTTGCAATGGGAAGAGGTGCTTTGTGATGGGTTCGATCTTACGGTGCTTGATCCTAGTGACAGAAAGGGAAACGACACGTATGTATCATTGCTATTAAGGATAACAAGATAGGGTCTATTTCTACATAAATACATCTTGTCTACATCATGTCATCATTCTTATTGCATTACTCCGTTTCTCCTTGAACTTAATACACTAGATGCAAGCTGGATAGCGGTCGATGTGTGGAGTAATAGTAGTAGATGCGGTAGGAGTCGGTCTACTAATCTTGGACATGATGTCTATATAATGATCATTGCCTAGATATCGTCATGATTATTTGAAGTTCTATCAATTGCCCAAGAGTAATTGTTTTCCCACCGTTTGCTATTTTTCTCGAGAGAAGCCACTAGTGAAACCTACGGCCCCCAGGTCTCTTCTCAACATATTTGCATTTGCGATCTATTTTCCTTTGCTTTTATTTTAAGATCTATTAAACCAAAAGTACAAAAAATACCTTGCTGCAATTTATTTGTTCCGCGATCTATTTATCCTATCTACCACTTTTACCTCACGTTATTTGCCTATCTTGAGGCGCCGTACCCAAAAGGGATTGACAACCCCTTTAACATGTCGGGTTGCGAGTATTTGTTATTTGTGTGCAGGGGTTGTTTACGTGGTGTGAGAAGGTTCTCCCACTGGTTCGATAACCTTGGTATCATCACTGAGGGAAACACCTACCATTGTTATACTACATCATCCCTTCCTCTTTGGGGAAATACCGACGTAATTCTAGCATACATCATGGTCTAGGGCTACTTTGCTTAGGGTTTCGGTTGTCCATGGTCTCATCTCTGGTGGTGGTGATGTCGGCGTGGAATAAATTGTCTCCGGATAATTCTCCGATGCAACATCCTCTATTCTTGGTGTTTTGATCTGGTTTGTTCTGTGTTCAAGCAAGGTTGGCGCAGCGACTACTTTGTGGAGGCTACGTGTGCTTCGATCTCGCGACGGCGTCTGCTCCAACGCCGTGCTCGGGATCGGTGGCCCTGTTTTGGATGCAGCGAGTTGTTGTTGATGTCTCTCTTGAGCATGGTGGCAGCAACCTCATTTGTAAGATTGCTGGCTCCGCACATGATGTGTGGTTGCTGGATGGCGGCCTCAGGTCTCCTCTTTGACAATCTCAATTGAGGGTAGTGGGCTGAAGAGCGTGGGGATGATCCCTGACCGGCGAGCCACAAGGTCTCGGGTCACGCAGCGGCCGCTTCATCGACTCGCAACATAGCTTTGTCTGCTATGGTGTTTCTTTGGTTCTGGGCAAGTTCGTGTGTCCCCTATGTCCGGCAAAGCTTCGGCCACGACGACATATGGTGACGATGGTTGGTTGTCTTGCATTTAGGTCCCGCAGAGTTATAGTTTTATTTTTTGCGGAGTCCTTTCTGCAAGGTGTTCTGCATGTGGTCTTTTGGTTGTCTCTAGATCATGGCTATGTGCGGGTTTGTTATCAACTGTTGAATGGATGACACGTAGTTTTATCTATAAAAAAGATGATTTGGCGAGGAAAAAATTTGATAATGAAGAAAGAGATTTCATCAAATCAGATTGCACCAAAACAAGGAGAGTAGATCATTCAATCGCCAGTGACATCCCTTTCTGTAATCGGAAGTTGTGAATTTCCTTGGCTAAGGCCCTGTTTGTTTGGGATTTTACTTCTGCTTTTGCAGCTTTTCGACTTTGGCCAAAAAAGTTGTAAAACCTCCTAAATAGGTGCTTTTGGAGCTTTTATGGCTTTTGGAGCCAAATATTGTTATATTGATTCATCAAAAGCCGTAGAAGCTCCAAAATCACCTATTTAGGAGCTTTTATGGCTTTTTGGCCAAAGTAGAAAAGCTGTAAAAGCAGAAGCAAAAGCCCAAACAAACATGGCCTAAACCTTTGCCAAGTATGAGATGGCCACTTCATTAGAGATCAACATCCGGACTCTCAAACTGATGGGGCAGACAGTGCACATTCACAAAATCATTATCCACCGGAATCCTAAATCGACCGCGGAGGCCCGGACTGACTGGCACCCCTCAAACATAGCCCAAATCTAGAACGTGTATGGTAGGCTTAGACTGTTTGTGCATATCCCTCATGTCACATCGGTCCATCCGGACCCCACTGATGTCTGCTAGAGCTACATCGGTATTTCCCCAAAGAGGAAGGGATGATGCAGTATAACAACAGCAGGTATTTCCCTCAGTGATGAGACCAAGGTTATCAAACCAGTAGGAGAACCTCCTCACACCACGTAAACAACACCTGCACACAAATAACAAATACTCACAACCCGACGTGTTAAAGGGTTGTCAATCCCTTTCGGCACGGCACCTCTAGTGGGCAAATAACGGAGGTAAAAATTGGTAGATAGGATAAATAGATCATGAACAAATAAATTACAGCAAGGTATTTTTGTATTTTGGTTTAATAGATCTGAAAAAATGCAAGAGAGAATAGAGAGCAAAGGCAAATATGATGAAAAGAGACCTGTAATGAGGTTTCGCTAGTGGCTTCTCTCAAGAAAAATAGCAAATGGTGGGAAAACAATTACTGTTGGGCAATTAATAGAACTTCAAATAATCATGACGATATCCAGGCAATGATCATTATATAGGCATCACGTCCAAGATTAGTAGACCGACTCCTGCCTGCATCTACTACTATTACTCCACACATCGACCGCTATCCAGCATGCATCTAGTGTATCAAGTTCATGAGAAACTGGAGTAATGCAATAAGAACGATGACATGATGTAGATGAGATCCATTTATCTATTGCGGCAGATATAGATCTCATCCTGTTATCCTTAGTAGCAACAATACAAACGTGTCGGTTCCCTTTCTGTCACTGGGATCAAGCACCGTAAGATTGAACCCACTACAAAGCACATCTTCCCACTGCAAGATAAATAGATCAAGTTGGCCAAACAAAACCCAAATATAGGAGAAGAAATACGAGGCAATAAGCAATCATGCATATAAGAGATCAAAGAAGACTCAAATAACTTTCATGGATAAAAGCATAGATCTGATCATAAACTCAAAGTTCATCGGATCCCAACAAACACACCGCCAAAAGACTTACATCATATGGATCTCCCAGAGACCATTGTATTGATAAACAAGAGAGAGAGGAAGCTATCTAGCTACTAATTATGGACCCGTAGGTCTACAAAGAACTACTCAAGCATCATAGGAGAGGCACCAATGGAAGTGGTGAACCACTCCATGACGGTGTCTAGATTGGATTTTGTTGGTTATGGACTCTGCGGCGGGTGGATCAATATTTCGTCGACTCCCCTAGGGTCTTTGTAATATTTGGGTATTTATAGAGCAAAGAGGCGGTTCGGGGGGCACCCGAGGTGGGCAGCACCCACCTTGGCGCGCCTGGGCCTCCTGGCACGCCCTGGTGGGTGATGCTCCCCTCGAGCAGTCCCTCAGGTGCTTCCTTGGCCCATTGGCTTTCTTTTGGCCCAAAAGATCCTCCAGGAGTTACGTTGCATTTGGACTCCGTTTGATATTGATTTCCTGCGATGTAAAAACATGCAGAAAACAACAACTGGCACTGGGCACTATGTCAATAGGATAGTACCAAAAAATGATATAAAATGACTATAAAATGATTGTAAATTATCCAAGAATGATAATGTAACAATCAAAAATTATAGATACGTTGGAGACATATCAGCATTCCCAAGCTTAATTCCTGCTCGTCCTCGAGTAGGTAAATGATAAAAACAGAAAAAATTTTATGTGGAATGTTGCCTAACATGTTCATCACATTCTTTTCTTTATGGCATGGACATGTGGACTTTTATATGATTCAAAGCAATAGTCTAGTTTTGACATGAAGACTTTAATACTCAAGCATACCAACAAGCAACCATGTCTTTCAAAATATCAACACTAAAGCAAGTTATCCCTAGCCCATCATGCTCAATCATTGATCCATTCATGAAACACACTCGAATATTAGCTACACCCAATGCTCAAATACGATCATAGTGCCCCTTAGTTGGTGCTTTGTAAGAGAAGATGAAGACTCAAATCCAAAATGAAAATTGCATAAGTAAAAGAAAGTCCCTTCGCGGAGGGAAGTAGTGATTTGTAGAGGTGCTAGAGCTCAAAGCTTAAATTGAGAGATAGAGTTATTTTTGAGAGGCATACTTTTCCTACCAACAAAAACGACTTGGAGCATCCCAACATTTTCCATGGTAGATACATCATAGGCGGTTCCCAGACAGAAAATAAAGTTTATTCCTTTTTCCACCATAACTTTCACTTTTCATGGCTAGCCGTATCCACATGTGCCTTCCATACCAACACTTTCCAAGGAATTTATTATTTGACAACATAAAGTAAGTCCATTTATTCATTTCGGGATTGGGCATCCCTAGTACCTTTGTCGTACTCTCGTGCAATGACAAGTGAATAAACACTCATCGTGAGAATAACACATCTAGCATGGAAAATATTGGTTACCCTTTACCGCCTCGCGAGTAGTAGAGCACACAAAAGAGAAATTTATTTTGAACATTAGAGATGGCACATGCAAGTTTGCTTAGAACGACATGGAAATACTGCATATAGGTAGGTATAGTGGACTCATAAGGCAAAACTGGTTTAAAGGGTTTTGGATGCACAAGTAGTGATCATACTTAGTGCAAAATGAAGGCTAGCAAAAAGATTGATAAGTAACCAACCGAAAAGGGAAAAATCTCATACCCAAGCATAAGCATAAGTAACACCGAATAATGCACCATAAGTAGGACATAAATATCATTGCATATCTATTGACTTACGTGCTTGCATAGGGAATCACAAACCTTAACATCAATACTAAAGCACAATTACTCATCAACATGACTCACATATCATATCGTCATATCTCAAAACCATTACTAAGAATGAAGTTTGTTTTGTCCAATGATCTTCATGAAAGTTTTTATTATATCCTCCTTGGATATCTATCACTTTGGGACTATTTTCATATGTTGCTTTTGATAAGCTCAAACAAATATAAGTGAAGACCATGAGCATAAAAATTTTCTTTCTCTCAAAATAATCTAAGTGAAGCAAGAGAGAATTTCTTAAAAATTTACTAACTCCCAAACAAATCTAAGTGAAGCATGAGAGCATTTCTTCAAAATTAACAAAGCACATCATGCTCAAAAAGATATAAGTCAAGTACTAGAGCAAGTTCATGGCTCTAAAAATTTAAGTGAAGCATAGGAGCAAGCATAGCATAATTTTTGGCTCTCTAAAAAGGGTGTGTCCAGCAAGGATTCAACACTTAAAACACAAAGCAAAACAAGCAAAGACTCATATCATACAAGACGCTCCAAGCAAAACTCATATCATGTGACGAATAAAAATATAGTTTCAAGTAAAATACCGATGGTTGTTAGAAGAAAGCGGGATGCCACTGGGGCATCCCCAAGCTTAGTTGCTTGCTACTTCTTTAAATATTATCTTGGGGTGCCTCGGCATCCTCAAGCTTAGCCTTTTGCTTATCCTTATTCCTTCATCCATCATAAGATAACCCAAAACTTGAAAACTTCAATCACACAAAACTCAAACAAAACCTTCGTGAGATCCGTTAGTATAAGAAACCAAACCACTACTATAAGTACTGTAGCAAACCTATTCTTATTTTGTTTTTGCATTATATCTACTGTATTCCAACTTTTCTATGGCAAAAACTCATCAAAGAAAACCATAGAATCATCAAAAACAAGCACACGATGCAAAGAAAACAGAATCTGTCAAAAACAGAACAGTCGGTAGCAATCTAAAATTTTTGAATACTTCAGTAACCAAAAATATGAAATAAATTGGTGGACGTGAGGAATTTGTCTATTAATCCTATGCAAAAAGAATCAACTTACTCTTCTGTAAAAAATGATAACGAATCTCGTGAGTGCAAAAGTTTCTGCTTTTCAGCAAGATCAAATAAACTTTCACCCAAGTCTTCCCAAAGGCATTGCTTGGCACAAACACTAACTAAAACACAAAAAACACAATCATAACAGTAGCATAATTGTGCTAACACTCAATAACAGAAAGCAAAAAGCAAAAATAATTTTTATTCATTGGGTTGCCTCCCAACAAGCGCTATCGTTTTACGCCCCGAGCTAGGCATAATGATTTTATTGATGCTCACATAAAAGATAATAATTGCAATGCAACGAGAGCATCATGTGACCAACCTATTTAATTCTAACATACTTCCTATGAATAGGAATGTTATAGGAAAACAAATTATCAAGGCAAGCAAAAACTAGCATATGCAAGGAAAAAGAAAGAGACGATAGCAATCTCGACAAGAAGATATGTAATTTAGTAACATGAAAATGTCTACAACCATATTTTCCTCTCTCATAATAATTACATGTAGGATCATAAGCAAATTCAACAAAATAGCTATCACATAACATATTCTCAACACGATCCACATGCATGCAAAGTTGACACTCTTCCAAAATAGTGGGATTAACATTAACTAAAGTCATGACCTCTCCAAACCCATTTTTATCAAAAATTTCATAAGATTGAACATTCTCAAGTAGTGGAATCTAAAGTTGACACTCTTCCAAACCCACTTTCAATATTATTGCAAACACTATTATCAATCTCATATTCATCACAGGGCTTAAATAAATTTTCAAGATCATAAGAAGAATCACCCAATCATGATCATTGCAATAAGTAGTGGACATAGCAAAATTAGCATCCCCAAGCTTGGGGTTTTGCATATTATTAGCACAATTGACATTAATGTAATTTATAGTAAAATCATTGCAATCATGCTTAGGGCTATCATGAATCACTTCATAAATTTCTTCATCACAATTTTTAGATTCACGAATCTCAAGCAAAGCTTCATAAAAATAATCTAGTGTACTCAAATCACTAGCAATTTGTTCATGATAATTGGATCTCTTAAAAAGATTAGAAAGTGGATGTGGATCCATATAAAGAGATATTTAGCAAGAAAAGATGCAAGCAAATAGAAGACACATTGCACACAAGCAAAGAAGAGATCTGACGAGAAATCGACAGACAAAAAAGAGGGCAAATAAGAAGGCAAATTTTTGTGAAGTGGGGGAGAGGAAAAAGAGGGGCAAATGGCAAATAATGTAAATTGCGAGGAGATGAGATTTGTGATTAGGAACCTGGTTGATATTGAAGATCCTCCCTGGCAACGGCGCCAGAAATGGCACGTTGATGGGAGATTATCTTGAGGCGATCCTCCCCGGCAATGGCGCCAGAAATTCCTTTTGATGTCTGCTAGAGCTACGTCGGTATTTCCCCAGAGAGGAAGGGATGATGTAGTATAGTGACGGTAGGTATTTCCCTCAGTGATTAGACCAATGTTATCGAACCAGTAGGAGAACCTCCTCACACCACGTAAATAGCACCTACACACAAATAACAAATACTGCAACCCGACGTGTTAAAGGGTTGTCAATCCCTTTCGGTACAACGCCTAGTGGGAAAATAACGTGAGGTAAAAAGTGGTAGATAGGATAAATAGATCGAGGAACAAATAAATTGCATCAAGGTATTTTTTTTATTTTTGGTTTAATAGATCTGAAAATAAATGCAAGAGAAAATAGATCGCAAAGGCAAATATGATGAAAAGAGACCCGGGGGTCGTAAGTTTCTCTAGTGGCTTCTCTCGAGAAAAATAGCAAACGATGGGAAAACAATTACCATTGGGAAATTGATAGAACTTCAAATAATCATGACAATATCCAGGCAATGATTATTATATAGGCATCACGTCCAAGATTAGTAGACCGACTCTTGCCTGCATCTACTACTATTACTCCACACATCGACCGCTATCCAGCATGCATCTAGTGTATTAAGTTCATGAGAAAACAGAGTAATGCAATAAGAACGTGACATGATGTAGACGAGATCCGTTTATCTATTGCGGCAGATATATATCTCATCTTGTTATCCTTAATAGCAACAATACATATGTGTCGGTTCCCTTTCTGTCACTGGGATCAAGCACCGTAAGATCGAACCCACTACAAAGCACCTCTTCCCATTGCAAGATAAATAGATCAAGTTGGACAAAAAAACTCAAATATAGGAGAAGAAATACGAGGCTATAAGCAATCATGCATATAAGAGATCAAAGAAGACTCAAATAACGTTCATGGATAAATATATAGATCTGATCATAAACTCAAAGTTCATCGGATCCCAACAAACACACCGCAAAAAGAATTACATCATATGAATCTTCAAGGGACCATTGTATTGATAAACAAGAGAGAGAGAGAGAGAGAGGAAGCCATCTAGATACTAACTACAGACCCGTAGGTCTACAAAGAACTACTCACGCATCATAGGAGAGGCACCAATGGAAGTGGTGAACCCCTCCATGACGGTGTCTAGATTGGATCTTGGTGGTTCTGGACTCTGCGGCGGATGGATCAATATTTCGCCGACTCCCCTAGGGTTTCTGGAATATTTGGGTATTTATAGAGCAAAGAGGTGGCTCGGGGGGCACCCGAGGTGGGAAGTACCCGCCTGGACGCGCCCTGGTGGGTGCTGCTCCCCACGAGCAGCCCCTCAGGTGCTTCCTTGGCCCATTGGATTTTTTCTAGCCCAAAAAAATCCTCCAAGAGTTACGTTGCATTTGGACTCCGTTTGATATTGATTTCCTGTGATGTAAAAAACATGAAGAAAACAACAACTAGCACTGGGCACTATGTCAATAGGTTAGTACCAAAAATGATATAAAATGACTGTAAAACATCCAAAAATGATAATATAACAGCATGGAACAATCAAAAATTATAGATACGTTGGAGACGTATCACCCACAATTATCCCCATGCTAGAAGAACCCTAGACCATAGTCAAAACTCACTCCACTTCATTTCTCTCTGTCTCCTCCTCCCTCCATCCGGCATGTCGAGCAACAGCGCAGCATCTGGTGGCAGATCGGGCACCGACGACTGATTAGGCGCCTGGGAGTAGCTGCAGCATGAGGCGGTGCTAGACGACGTGGAAGAGCTCGACGCCTGCATCGTGTTGCACCGCTCGTGGCTTGACCGGGGAGGAAGCGGAAGCTCTGGCTCCGCACCATCCCCCGTCACCCGACAATGCAGACGACATCGCCGACCCGTCGCGGTTGCGTAGCCGCCGATGCTCCGTGCCCTGTCCACCTTCTCTACCTACTCTGAAAGGCGTCCCTGACCATCATGGGGCCTCGTGCCCCGCTCTGGCCCCGATGCAGGTGTGGATACCCAAATCTGAGGTGCAGGTCGCATGCCGCAAGAGGCATTGTGCGATGGAGAGGGCGGTTGCGGCAAAGGCCTTATCCTCCTGACGGGCCAGTGTGCGCGTGCCGGTGGATCCGGAGGACCAACCCCTCACGACAGTCCTGTGCCGCTCGCTCATGATGGAGACTGATGCGCGGCGGCTCCGCCGCAAGAACACTAAGGCGCTCTGGATTGCCCTCGAGCAGTCAGAGCGCGAGGCTGCGGCGTCCAATGCCACGACTACCCCGCTGGCGAAGGAGAGAAGCGCGTGGTCCGTCGGTTGGCCGGCATCATCTCCTTTGACTCCTATGGCTTCGACTCTGACGACTGCATGGCTCCTACCACCAATGCCTACACAGAGGGGTACAACCACATCAATGACCATGAGGGGAAAGGGCCGATGAGGAAATGGTGATTTCCTTTGCCCTTCTCCGTCTCTGTTTTATTTATTTATTTTAGTATTAATTAGTATTGTCCAGTGAAGAACTCTTTTGGTTGTATGACTGAGTCCGTTCTTTGATCTATGTCCATTTGTTGCATGTGTTCATATACATAGTTGCTAGATGTTACATCGTTTGTATAGTTTTGAAAGATTGGATATGAGGGTGACGATTGCAAAGGCAACAAAATGGAAGGTGACCAGTCACTGTCCGTAGATGTATTATGGTGCACCCGCAGACATTTGAGGGACCTCATTAGCTAGGTTTAGCAGTAGATTCTCTTATGCCACTATGGGGGACACACAACCTGATGTAGGGTAGAACCCTAGATGCCCGATCTTTCATGATTGGAGCGGATCCCATGAGAAACACAAAGAACACGAGGGACAACACGAGGAGAGAAATCACTCAAACCAACAAGATTCAATTACACATGTGCTAGATCCTTGAAACACAAAGAGATACACGATCCAAATCCGACAAAGGACGATACAAGTGGCGGTAGTTCTTCTCAGTGAGGAGGTCTTGAGGGGTCTTCTCGTGAAGGGGTCTTGAATCCGCTTGGGGAATCTTCTCCGAAGAGGCTATGGACTCCAATGAAGAAGTAACCAAGTGGATGAGCAAAGCTCTATCTCTCAAATGAGCTAATCCTTTGCTAACCCTAACTAGGAGGAGGTGGAGGAGTATATATAGTCTAGGTCCACGAAGGGGTAAGTGGGAGAGGGATACATGGGCCTCGGGCCCAATCTCTGTGCATAGACAGGCATCGGACGTCCGACGGTTGTCGGTCGTCCGGAAGTCTTCGGACTTTCGATGTTTTGGCTCTGGTCCAGAAGTGTCGGATGTCCGGTCGGCGTCAGTCGTCCGGGCGCTGATGAGTGTTGGAAGTCCGGTGTCTGGCGGTCGTCCGTGCGCTGTAGGATGCCTCGGCTGGAGTCGATCTGGCTGGTGGAGTCTCCAGGCATTGGACGTCCGGAGATTGTCGGTCGTCCGGAGGTCGTCGGACGTCTGAGAGCTGTAGCATCCTAGCAGCTCTTCCTCTTGTTCCTCGCGCTTGGTGTCCTCGCTGTCTTGTCCAATGCTCGTAGCTGTTCCATGGTCTTCCTCTTGGTTCCTGGTCACGCATATCACACACATTGGAGGTAGTAGCCATATCTCACATGTGGAAAGTGACGGTTCAGAGAGGAGCGAGTTCACCTTGTGTCCAATGGCGTATGTTCGAGGTCTCGTCATATGTGCTCTTGGGGCTTGGAGAGTAGTCGGAGTGTACATGGGGATGAACGTAGGATGCTCCACATCATCTCCACCCCTTGGAAAGATCCAACCTTGGATCGTGATCCTCATCACCATGGAAATGGTTGTCGTGGACGGACTTGTAGTTGGACGAAGTTGAAGACATGACACTGTCCAAGTACTCCAAGGTGTCCCCAGAGTGGTATTCATGCAAAAAGAGAAAACACAAACGACACTTGGAAATATAATGGTTAGCGCACATAAAGTGTCCACCAAGTAAGTATGAGTCCATTCGGCAAGATTGTTTGTGACAAAGTGCATGAAGCTTATCAAGATGATCTAGAATGATATGCAAAGCATTCATGGGAACAAAAGCATTTTTAGTATGCACAAAGGTGTGGTGAATGCGATTAATGCGAACATTGTGCAAAATGATGTCATAATGGGATGGTGTATCAAAAGCATGAACATTGTAATTGGTGCTCAATGTGAGTATGTGATCATGCAATTGATGTTGGGCAATTTGATGATGATGTATGTATATGCCATCAAGAAAGATCACAACAAATTTTCTAAGGAAGTGCACAAGCTCATATATCACGGATGACATGGAAATAGGTGCAACAAGACAAGCATAATGTGAGTCAATCCATGCATGGGGTGCAAACTTGTGTTGTGTATGATATGTCCATCGAGCATGACATGTGGGAGCACAATCAACAAATATGTATGTGTTGGTGCAATGTGTCAAAGGAGTGTTGACGTACCAATGCTGGATGTCGTGGCATGAGTGGAGTTCCGGAGGTGCATCCAATAAGTCCGAGCGCTCCTCAACTTGAAGGTCTAAAGGGCCCATCTCCAATGTTGCTCCTCGATCCAATAGATGTAACATGTAGACAAGAAGAAGGAGACAACAATGAAAGAATGACTGATAACCCACAAGTATAGGGGATAGTTGTAGCCTCTTTCGATAAGTAAGAGTGTCGAACCCAACGAGGAGCTAAAGGTAGAACAAATACTCTCTCAAGTCCTATCGGCCACTGATACGACTCTACGCAGGCTTGACGTTCGCTTTACCTAGAACAAGTATGAAACTAGAGGTACTTTGTAGGTGTTTTCGGGTAAGCTTGCAAGAAAGTAAAGAACACGTAAATAAAAACTAGGGGCTGTTTAGATAAAGAAGCAATAAAGTAAATATAGCGAGTATGGAAAAGTGGTGGTAGGAGTTATGGAATTGTCCCTAGGCAATTGACTATGTTACTAGACCGGTAATCGCTATTGCAATTCTATTTGAGGGAGAGGCATAAGCTAACATACTTTCTCTACTTGGATCATATGCACTTATGATTGGAACTCTAGCAAGCATCCGCAACTACTAAAGATTCATTAAGGTAAAACCCAACCATAGCATTAAAGCATCAAGTCCCTTTATCCCATACGCAACAATCCCTCTTACTCGGGTTTGTGTTTCACCACTCACCAACCCACTATAAGCTTAATCATGAACGATTGCAATACCCTACAACAGGAATCCCTCACGCTTGCGCAACACGGAGGGCACCATAGGACAGCACCAATAATAAAACATACAACTCAAACCAATCATAGCAATTCATCAATCACCAATAGGACAATAGAAATCTACTCAGACATCATAGGATGGCAACACATCATTGGATAATAATATGAAGCATAAAGCACCATGTTCAAGTAGAGGGTACAGCGGGATGCGGGAGAGTGGACCGCTGGATATAGATGCGGGAAGGTGATGGAGATGTTGGGGAACATGACGGCGGTGTTGGTGAAGATCGCGGTGATGATGATGGCCCCCGGCGGCGCTCCGGCGCCACCGGAAGCAAGGGGGAGAGAGCCCCCCTTCTTATTCTTCTTCCTTGACCTTCTCCCTAGATGGGAGAAGGGTTTCCCCTATGGTCCTTGGCTCCCATGGCTTGGGAGGGGCGAGAGCCCTTCGAGATTGGATCTATCTCTGTTTCGCGTTTCGTGATTCTACCCTTCACCGCTTCCTTTATATCCGGAGATCCGTAACTCGATTGGGGTGAATCTTTCCCAGATCTTTCTCATAAAATTAGCTTTGTTGCTCCTGAAGGAGAGCGTCAACCGCCTTACGGGTGGACCACGAGGGTCAGGGGCGTGCGGGGGTAGGGCGCGCCCCCTACCTCGTGACCACCTCGGACACCGTTTCGCGTTGATTTTACTTCCGAAAATCATAAATATTCTAAAAAATCTCCGTCCGCTTTTATCCCGTTTGGACTCTGTTTGATATTGGGTTTCGCGAAACAAAAACATGCAATGACATGTGAACCGCACTGAGGCAATCGGATCAATATGTTAGTCCCAAAAATAATATAAAAAGTTGCCAAAAGTATATGAAAGTGAATAATATTGGCATGGAACAATAAAAAATTATAGATACGACGGAGACGTATCAGCATCCCCAATCTTAATTCCCGCTCGTCCTCGAGTAGGTAAATGATAAAAAAGAATAATTTTTGATGTGGAATGCTACCTAGCATAATCTTGATCATATGTCTAATCATGGCATGAATATTAAGACACAAGCGATTCAAAGCAATAGTCTATCATTTGACATAAAAACAATAATACTTCGAGCGTACCGATAAAGCAATCGTGTCTTTTCAAAACAACAAGGCCAAAGCAAGCTTATCCCTACAAAATCATACAGTTTGGCCATGCTTCATTTTCGTCACACAAAATGCCCCCATCATGCACAACCCCGATGACAAGCCGAGCAATTGGTTCATACTTTTTAACGCGCTTCAGCTTTTTCAACCCTCACACAATACATGAGCGCAAGCCATGGATATAGCACTATAGATGGAATAGAATATAATGATGGAGGTTAGGTGGAGAAGGCAAAAAAGGGAGAAAGTCTCACATCGACGCGGCTAATCAACGGGCTATGGAGATGTCCATCAATTGATGTCAATGTGAGGAGTAGGGATTGCCATGCAACAGATGCACTAAGAGCTATAAGTGTATGAAAGCTCAACAAAAGAAACTAAGTGGGTGTGCATCCAACTTGCTTGCTCATGAAGACCTAGGGCATTTGAGGAAGCCCATTGTTGGAATATACAAGCCAAGTTCTATAATGAAAATTCCCACTAGTATATGAAAGTGACAACATAGGAGACAATCTATATGAAGAACATGGTGCTACTTTGAAGCACAAGATATGAGACTCACTACGTGAAGAACATGGTGCTACTTTGAAGCACAAGTGTGGAAAAAGAGATAGTAACATTGCCCCTTTTTTGTGGGCTTCTTTGGTCCCCTTTTTTTATTTAGGCTTCTTTGGCCTTTCCTTTTTTTGTGGGGCAATGTTCTACTGATGATCATCACACTTTTATTTACTTACAACTCGATACTGGAACAAAGATATGACTCTATATGAATGCTTCCGGCGGTGTACCGGGATGTGCAATGATCTAGCATAGCAATGACATCAAAAAATGGACAAGCCATGAAAACATCATGCTAGCTATCTTACGATCATGCAAATCAATATGACAATGAATGCTCAAGTCATGAATATGATGATGATGGAAGTTGCATGGCAATATATCTCGGAATGGCTATGGATATGCCATAATAGGTAGGTATTGTGGCTGTTTTGAGGAAGATATAATGAGGCTTATGTGTGATAGAGCGTATCGTATCACGGGGTTTGGATGCACCGGCGAAGTTTGCACCAACTCTCGAGGTGAGAAAGGGCAATGCACGGTACCGAAGAGGCTAGCAAAGGCGGAAAGGTAAAAGTGCGTATAATCCATGGGCTCACATTAGTCATAAAGAACTCACATACTTATTGCAAAAGTTTATTAGCCCTCAAAGCAAAGTAATACTACGCATGCCCCTAGGGGGATAGATTGGTAGGAAAAGACCATCGCTCGTCCCCGACCGCCACTCATAAGGAAGCCAATCAAAGAAACACCCCATGCTTCAAATTTGTCACACAACGGTTACCATACATGCATGCTACGAGACTTGAAAACCTCAACACAAGTGTATCTACGATCCACAACCACCCACTAGCATAACTCTAATATCACTATCTTTATATCGCAAAACTATTGCAAGGAATCAAACATATCATATTCAGCGATCTACAAGTTTATGTAGGATTTTATGACTAACCATGTGAATGACCAATTCCTGTCATCTCTCTAAATAGATATAAGTGAAGCAAGAGAGTTTAATTATTTCTACAAAATATATGCCCACGCTCTAACAAATATAAGTGAAGCAAAAGATCATTCTACTATGTGAAGAGAAACAGGCAATCCAAACTTCAAATGATATAAGTGAAGCACATGAAGCATTCTATAAAGCCACACTCAAAAGATTTAAGTGAAGTGCAATGAGCATTCTATAAATCAACCAAGGACTATTGTAGGATCGAAGAAGGTGAGAGTGTCTAGAGGGGGGGGGATTAGACTACTCGACAAGATAAAAATTATGCCTTTTGACAAAGACAAGTTTTTGGCAGATTTTGCATATCACACAAGTCAAGTAGCATACTACACATGCAATTCTAGAGTATGGGCAGCGGAAAGTAAATTGCACAAGTAGTAAAGAGAAGTGGAGAAGATCAAACGCAATTTGGAGACACGGAGATTTTTCTCGTGGTTCCGATAGGTGGTGCTATCGTCAATCCACGTTGATGGAGACTTCAACCCACGGAGGGTAACGGCTGCGAGAGTCCACGGAGGGCTCCACCCACGAAGGGTCCACGAAGAAGCAACCTTGTCTATGCCATCATGGCCACGCCCACGGAGGGCTAGCCTTACTCGGGGTAGATCTTCACGAAGTAGGCGATCTCCTTGCCCTTACAAACTTCTTGGTTCAACTCCACATCTTGACGGAGGCTCCCAAGCGACACCTAACCAATCTAGGAGGCACCACCCTCCAAAAGGTAATAGATGGTGTTGATGATGATGAACTCCTTGCTCTTGTGCTTCAAATGATAATCTCCCCAACACTCAACTCTCCTCACTGATTTGGCTGTGGTGGAAGAAAGGATTGAGTGGAAAGCAACTTGGGAAGGCTAGAGATCAAGCTTCATATGGTGGGAGTGGAGCAACTTGATCTCAACACAAGGGTAGGTAGTTTTCTTCTCAGAAATGTAAGGTAAGAGTGGTAGTTCTTTCTGATGGCTCTCTCCACGAATGAAGAGGGGGTGGAGGGGTATTTATAGCCTCCACACAAAATCCAACCGTTACACATATTTGACCAATCTCGGTTAGACCGAAGTTGACAACTCGGTGAGACCGAAAGTTCAAATCATGTGAACGTTGGGATTTTCGGTGGGACCGAAAATACAATCTCGGTGAGGCCGATTCTTCCAAAGACTAGGGCTTGCCAATCTCGGTGGGACCGACTTCATCATCTCGGTGACACCGATTTGATGACAGAAGGTTACAGAAGCTTGGCAACTCAAGTTTCGGTGAGACCGAGTTCAGAATCGGAAAATCCGAAATTTCTAGGGTTTGGCTATATGGCTGAGGTGGTTCATCTCGGTGTGACTGAGTTTGGAAAATCGGTGGGACCGAGATTACTTATGAGTGTATATTGCAGTGAGAGTTGCTGATAGTTTAGGAGATATATCACTAAGCACTTTGAGCAACCAGATCATCAACATAACCTCATCCCCTTTTAATAGTATTGGCTTTCCTATGGACTCAATGTGATCTTGGATCACTAAACCAAAAAATGGAGTCCTGAGCTTGCCAATGCTTGCCTTAGCATTTTGAGGGGTCCACCTCTTCAGTCCTTTTGCCATGCCAATGTGATTGACCTTCCTGAAACATACTTGATGAAAGTATTAGTCCAACCACAAAGTATGTTGTCATTAATTACCAAAACCACCCAGGGAGCAAATGTGCTTTCAATCTCCCCCTTTTTGGTAATTGATGGCAACACACAAAAAAGACATCAAAGCTTACTGAAAGAAAGACAGAATTATCACTAAAGCTTTGACAAACATGTAGTACACAGGCTCCCCCTACAAGTGTGCAAGTTTTTCATAGATCATGGTTTTGGACTACCACAAGCACACAAGAGAGAAAGGCAAGATGTGCTACATGCTGCTTGGCTATATGCATCAGAGCAGATGAAAAGAAGTGAGTGAAAATACATATGTGCATGGTGATTTCTTGCAAACAGGTATTCACAAGCAAGTCACCATCATGCACATTCTGCAAGGTGCATATACTTACCTTGAGGTTCCTTGGCATTGTACCTGAAGAAATAAACTTGGGAAAACAAGGTTAGATAACACAAGAGTATTTCTTCACCCAACAGCAAGAACATCAAGAGTACCAAGCCATGGATGACATGTATAAAGAGTGTGTCATATTGAGCACAAGCTTGAATCAGCAAACATGTCTCCTGAAACTAAAAAGATTTTTCAATGAACTCTGAGAGATTTTGCTTTCCATAAGATATCAATTGTGAAAGCAAAATCAAAAGAATGATGCCAAATGTAATATCCAATGTGGAACACGGCAAAGCTTTGATGTGATTCTCTCCCCCTTGATATAAGATTGCTCTTCTTCTCCCCCTGAATCTTCTCTTCTCCCCTTATCTCCCCCTAAATATTCTCCCCCTTTGACATCAAGTGCCGAAAAGGACAGCCGACTAGGAAGGTCAGGAAAGATAGAAGGAAAGAAGTGGGATCCTTAAGAATCACAACTGGGCAATAAGAAATATGCATAGAGAATCATTGAGTGGAGCTGCAGAAGATGCTATCTCGAAGAAAACCGTGACACCGAATTAGATGGATCGGTGGGTCCGAAAGTCCGGGACTTAGGGCAGATCCTTTTCGGTCGACCGAAATTTTAAGTCGATGACCTTGAGTTTAATTCCAAGGAAATACGAAATAATTCAGCTCACTTGCAAGGATTGTTTCAAAGGATTTGCAATGAATTTGTAAAAGTTTTTCAAGGAATTTATCAGAGCCAAAAAGGATATTCACAAAAACAGAAGAATAGAAATGAAAACGATTGCTAGATGAAGTTTTTTTTAAAGGAAACTCAATGAGAGAACATAAGAGAAAATAGAAAGATTCCAAAACATATGTACTTCATCTAGATAAGGGTCGGCGACAAAGTCACCTATGTTTGAGTATATTGACTTAGGAGTCAAATGAGAACATTTGATCATAGGTCATACTCATCGTTTAAGCTCAAAATGGGGTTGCCATTTTTCGATTAAGTATTTGATGTGATCACATCTTATGAAGCTGCTTGTACTCATGACTTTGAGCAAAGCTTCTTAAAGATGTGAAGGACATACCTTGGGCTTGTTGTTGCTTTCCTCATGTAGATGAACTTGATGTAGGTGCTCATTGAATGTGAAGTTGGAGCACCATTTCCAATTGTGTAGTTCATCTTCCTACATGGGTTAGGCAAGCAAGGAAATTCTCAAGAATATCCAAGATGACAAGAGTGAAATACTAGATGTATAAGGTGTCAAAAAGGATATGTGGAATTTTGTTCCTTGAACTCAACATCCCAAAGAGCTAGATACTTGGTCAATGACAAGATTACTCAAGATTTGAGTGTGTGGTAATCTTGTGGAATGTAGATCATCCAAGTACCTGCAAGGAGTTAGATGCAATACAAGGGGGCAAATGTGTCCAAGACATATGATCATCATCATAAGAGAAATATCAAGGATTAGTCAAGTAGGCTCATGCCTTGCATGCATCAATGGAGTTTTCACTCCAAGTTTGAAGCATCAATGATGTTCAACTCACTCCTTGCGACAAAACACTTTCTCATCAAGGGTTTTGTAAAGATATCGCAAGTTGTTTGTCGGTTCGAACATGCTTAAGATTGATGTCACCCTTGGCAATGTGATCACGAATAAAATGGTGACGAACTTCAATATGTTTCGCTCGAGAGTGTTGCATGTGATTGTGTCCAATCTTAATCGCACTCTCATTGTCACAAAGCAAAGGAACATGTCTCGCATGTATCCCATAATCCTTAAGCGCTTGTGTCATCCATAGTAATTGTGCACAACATGAACCAGCAGCTATATATTCGCTTGGCAAGAGATAATGATACCGAATTTTGTTTCTTGGAGGACCAAGATACAAGGGATCGACCAAGAAATTGACACGCACCAAGTTGACTTTCTATCAACCTGTCACCGCATAGTCCGAGTCGGAATAGCCAACAAGATCGAAAGAGGCCCTCTTAGGATACCAAATGCCAAAGTTTGGTGTGTGTATCAAATATCTCACAATTCTTTTAACAGCTTTAAGATGACATTCTTTAGGGCTGCTTGATATCGAGCACACATGCATACACTCAACATTATGTCGGGACGAGAAGCACAGAGATATAGTAGAGAACCAACCATAGATCGGTAAACCTTTTGATCAACGGGTTCTCCATCTTTTGTCAAGTCATTATGTCCACTAGTAGGCATGGGGTTCTCATACCTTTGCTTTCTTGCATGTTGAACTTCTTGAAGAGATCCTTGGTGTACTTTGTTTGTGAGACAAAGGTACCCTCCTTAGATTGCTTGATTTGCAACCCAAGGAAGAATTTGAGTTCACTCATCATGGACATCTCATACTTCTCCGACATGAGCTTTCCAAACTTCTCGCTAAAATGAGGGTTAGTTGAACCAAAGATAATATCATCAACATATATTTGGCACACAAATAGTTCACCATCAACCCTTTTCGTGAATAGTGTTGAGTCTATTTTTCCAATCTCAAATCCTTTTTCAAGAAGAAAACTAGTCAAGCATTTGTACCAAGCTCTAGGAGCTTGTTTAAGACCATAAAGAGCTTTGTGCAACTTGTAAACATGATTAGGCTTTTAGGACTCACAAACCGGAGGTTGTTTCACAAATACTTCCTCCTCAATTTCACCATTTAGGAAAGCACTTTTGATATCCATTTGATAGAGAGTAATATCATGGTGATTGGCATAAGCAAGAAGAATGCGAATAGACTCAAGTCTAGAAACGGGGGCATAGGTCTCACCATAGTCCATACCTTCGACTTGTGTGTAACCTTGAGCTACGAGACGAGCCTTGTTGCGGATGACTTGTCCATCTTCATCTTGCTTGTTCAAACACCCATTTGGTTCCAATGACGTTTTGATCATCCTTGGGCTTTCTACCAAAGTCCATACGTTGTTCCTCTCGGTTGTGTAGCTCTTCGTGCATAGCATTCACCCAATCCGGGTCTTCAAGTGCTTCTTCTACCTTCATAGGTTCAAGACTAGAGATAAATGAGTAATGCTCACAAAAGTTAGCTAAGCGAGTTTTAGAGCGAGTAATTCTCCCGGAGTCGATGTCATTCATCATTTGTTCCACGGGATGATTCTTCTTGACTCTTGCTCGGACTCGGGATAGCTTTTGTTGAGGTTGTGGCTGAGCTTCCTCATCATCCTCATCTTCCTCTTCTTCATTGTTGTTGGTGTTGTCTTGAGGTGGTGGAGAAGGAGGTTGTGGTGGATCTTCTTGTTGCACTTCCTCATCTTGGTGAGTTCCACTTGTGGAAGCCTCCATGTTGCCTTGAGGTTCATCTTGCCGTGAGGTAGGGGGCTCCACATATGTAGATGAGGTACCCTCCTTCACTTCCATGGGACGAATCTTTCCAATAGATAAATCTTGAATGGCTTCCGATGGGTCCTTGTCTCCTACATCAATAGGCATTTCTCTACTTATGAGCCATTAGATTCATCAAACTTCACATCTACCGCCTCTTCAACCTTTCGGGTGAAATTATTGTAGACACGGTAGGTGTGGGAGTTTGATCCATAACCGAGAAAAAGCCGTGAG
Source organism: Aegilops speltoides (assembly GCA_021437245.1). Taxonomy (NCBI): domain Eukaryota; kingdom Viridiplantae; phylum Streptophyta; class Magnoliopsida; order Poales; family Poaceae; genus Aegilops; species Aegilops speltoides. Next base: position 63,169 of record JAHHZJ010000890.1, read on the forward strand.
GAGCTC